>SMSQ01001893.1:128947-172426 GCA_019453375.1 Ctenoplectra terminalis | reverse complement strand
CCAAAAAAAAAAAAAAAAAAAAAAAAAAAAAGAGCGAAAGAAAGGAAGAAAGAAAGAATAAAGAAGAGAAAAGAAATAAGCACGCCCTACGTATCCGACAAATAGCAGACAAAAACGAATCGTCTTTTGTTATCTCCTGTTTACTCGATCTTGGTAACACCTCGTCGAACCTCGATCGTACCTTCCTCCTGCTATATTTCCCAGGAAAGTGAAACTCTTTCCTCAATCGCGATCCCGTCCCTCTGACCGAGCACTCGAAATTGAACCTCCTTAATTACCTCACGCGTGCCTCGGCTCGCTTTATTTGTCTTATCGCCCGTGTATTTATTTCCTCCGACCTTGCGTATCAGGCCAATTTTCGCGCAATAGTCGATCCGTTCAATCTTGCTCCGACATCCTCCGAGAAGGATTCACAATTTCACGCATTTCATATTTCTTCGTCGTTGCACTCTTCCCCAACTCTCACTCCTTTTACTTTGTCGCTGGCGATACACTTTCACGTCGAACTCGATGGCTGACTCCATCTCGGACGCGAAACTAGAGAGAGCGTTCTTTTCCCTCGAACTTTGTCATTGTTTGAACGCTGATAAGAGAAACGGTTTCTCGCTTGGCCTCCTCCTCCTTCTTCTTCCACTTCTGACTCTTCTTCTTCTCCTTCTTCTTCTTCTGTACAACACTGTTGCCGAGGGGACGGTCGTGTATCGGTGCGATATATGGAAACAGGCGGTGGCTGTATTTAAATAGCCGACGACGCTTCGAGGAAGCGCGCTGGCTCATTGTAATTCAGGATATTGGCCCGGCGAGGAAGGAAGGACTAACTTCCTGTCTGCGGTTACCCTCCTTCGTGTACACCTTCTTCTCCGGCTGGGCGTTCCGCCACGGTGGCGGCACCTTTCCCTCCTTTTCTTCTCCTGGATGAATCCTAGGCTAAACGACATCTTCTTTTTAATAACGAACGTATCGGAGACGCGATACCGGCGAATCAGGGGCCTTGAAACTCGCAAACAAATTTTACATCGAAACTAATCGGCCCGACTTTCACGGTTCACAAAGTTGCGAGGAAAATTTTCTCCCTCGGCTGACGCTTATAGAAAGTTGAATTAGTGGAACGGCGCTCGTTCGAGCATCGTCGTTCGACGTCGTACTCTGCGATGCTTTTAGAAATTTTTTTTTTATAGTCTGGTTTTTTTTTTTTTTTTTGGTATCTTTGTGAAGAGAAGAGGGTTGTTTTTTATGGCGGCGGTCGGTATAGGAATAGATAAAAGATTTTAATCGAGCGTTAGATCGCCGAAAACGTGTTATTAAAATTGGAAAGGAAAAAGAGAAGAAAGTTCGAAGTTGAAACACGTACGCGTAGATCGCATATTTGCCGATTTCATCGATATCGATGTGATCGAACTGCACGCTGTTACGTACTTAAAAATCGTTTTCAAACACGCCCGCGAAACTGACCTATATTCGATCGATCTTGATAAGCGATCAAAAAACCGTGAAGTGGAATTAAGCGTGTAAATTTACTCGTCTACGACAAGAATTAAAAGAATGTAACCTAATTAAACGTTTGTGAAATCCTCGTGCCACGCGAAGATTCTTCTCCCAGTTTATCAGCCCATAAACGAATCGTTATCAGCGGTACACATAAATAATAACAACGCGAAAGAGTACAGTAGACGTAAGAATAATCAAGAAGCAAATAACGTAACCTGACGAAAAAATGCTGCTCGATTACGATAACGACTCGCAACTCTATCAACGCTGAAACAATTATCTTGAGACAAAAAAAAAAAAAAAACACCAAGCTGAACCTTGCACGTTTTTAATCGCGTTAATATTGGAACACAAAAATCATTTTCCCGCTTCGACGAAAATCTCGGCGACCGAAACGAAGAGTTCTCCGCTCGAGTTTCCCGACTTTTCCCACCCCTCGGGTGGCGTGAAACTTTTTTTTATAGCTCGTCTACGGGCTGGAAGAAAGCTCCGGGGGCTCGACACACGAGCGAGCAGCGATCCCTATTTTTTTTTTTTTTTTTTTCCTCCTTGAAACGAAGGCGGTTTCTTGGTCCGTCTTTGACGAAGGGGATGATCACCCTCTCTGGCGTCGGCCTTTCCACCGGGTCCACCCTTTTATCCGCGCGGCGTGGTCTCACGCCTCACGAATTTCCTCTCCGTCCGGTCGGGATCGATTTCCCGCGGTATTTTCCACGCCGATCGGCCCGGAAGAGAGCCGACCGAAGAGCGAGCGAACGGGAGAGCGAGAAAGAGAGAGAGAGAGAGATAGAAGAGAGGGGGTGAAGGACGTGCCGTAGGCGGTCGCAATAGGAAAACTGGGGTAGACTGTCCTTGTGCTCTTGGGTGGTTATTGGAACGTTGGCACGGAGACGCTTACCTTCGTCTACCGGGTGTCCCAATTGCAGGGACGCTTGACACTTGGCACGTATGCCGGTTAATGAAAGTGGAGCGTGATCCTTTGTAAAAATAGAGGAAAAATATGCGACGGTTGGATCGATCGGGGTTGGTCAATCCCACGGAACTCGATCGTGGTTTTCTCTCGCGATTCATCTTGATTTTGTTGTGTCTTCTTCAAGATATGATTCAGAGATCGGTTACGATACCTTAGATTGCGTTTAAATTGAATCAGGTACCCGAGATCTTTCGCAGTCCTGTTAATGGCTCGTTTTATCTTCCTCCCTTTATTCGGAAATTGAATTTCAAGCTAACGATCGTTGACGACCAATATAAGAAACTAGATCACCGAATGGACGGAACGTTTAAAAGCGTAGCTCGAGTCGGACGAACAGTAGGACAGATATTGTTGGCAAGGTTACAAATGCTAACTATGGGGTCGGGAATAAACGAAATTCGCCGCTCAAAGTCAACCGCGGAAACTACGTACGTTACCAAGTTACCGATATCTAGTAACCACTTAAGCGAATTAACCATTCAAGCACCTCGAAATCGGCAAACGTATCGACGATAGCGCATTTATAGGTTTACCAAGTTCCAGCGTCGACGATGCGACCGCGCGAGATGCGCACGAGCCGGTTAAGCTCTTTCTCGAGGAGTAATTGACCTCACCTTGACACAGTCGTCTGCAATTTTTATGGCGTGGACTGCGGCCGAATTAAGCGAAGGGGGACGATCGAGCATGCTCGTACGCTACTGTAAGGGGTCATTTGCATCGCGAGGCAGGTTATCAACGCGTCGTTACAATCGTTTCGCGCGACAGCCATTATTTTTTATCCTCATCGGAGTCGCGACGAACCTGCTTACAGAAACGCGACACCCTGCTGCTGCGTATCGAGAATAAATATTGGATCCGATCGATAACGCGTGCCGGACACGAACGCAGGTTTCAAGCCCGATGCGAACGAGCGATTTTTGTCCGCGCGATCTCGCTGCGATCGTACGTTTGTCTTCGTTGTTTTTGACTCGGAATACAGAGAAAAATAATAAAGCGAATTACAAAAAAATATCTCGAGCTTAAATTCAACAAGTTCGTATGCGCGGAAAATGTACGCTCAAAATGAAATTTATGCATAAAAAGTGTCCTAAATAAATCTCTAACGATAACGACGATCAGTCGATGTAAAATAAAATCGACCGATATTATTTTTAATAAACCGTGTTTTAATACAGCCGTCAAAATGATGGAATCGATGTCCGTAAATCTAGCGTCGAGCTCGTATCGTTTCACGGCCGGGCTGGCGAACACCGTCTCCACGTTTCCTTGGTCGAGATCCCGAAAGATCGGACACCTCGTGCAGGTCGATCGAGTTTATATCTACAAGGGTGTACGTACGTGGAAGCAGGGCAATTACCGGTGCTATCGGTACCATCGCCGCTTCAAAGGGACACCCTGTAGAGCGATCGATATCTCGCACAAGGGGTGCATTAATTACCAACGTGACTGCGATACCACCGGCCCTGGAAGAATCACTCGGAAGCTGAGCGATTAATTAGCCATCGTAACCGCATTATTAATCCTGTTCTCCGCGGGGAGCTCGCGTTTCGCGATCATCCGTCGCGGAGCAGAGATACCGATTCCTTCGTTTCGATTAGACGTCGATTGGAATCGATAATAGGGAACGTTTTAATGGAAATGGGGCGGTATTTGTTTTGTGATGCAATCGATAGGAGGTTTAGAGATTTAGAGAAGGGAACTCAGACTTAGAGCGATGGATTAATTATCGAACGATCCAGAGAACAGGGTATGATCTTCTCGGTGATAGATGGTACGGATATTCAACGATTTCGAGGGAATCTAGTCTGAATGTTTGTAATTAACTGCACCTGGTGTTACCGTGTAACGCTCCACGATCAAAATATTCACTGGGAACAACGAAAGCGACCAGCGGTTGTAAATTTTAACGAGCAATAAATGCATTGTGCGACGATCGGTTGGCCGTGGTGATAGACGCTCTTCCACGTCGGTGTTCCAATTAACGGTCTTTAAATAGATCACAGTTGAACTTCGTTCCATTCATTTTTAAAACATACCTTTCAGAGAAAAAAAAAATTTTTTAACGATCAAAAAAAAACAAAACAAAATTACGTTCAGGTTTCTCAAGAACTTAAGAACTGTAAAGAAACCATCGTCGAATTATAATGGTATAAAACGAAACACCCGCTAGATGCGCGGTGAAGCGAAGGAAAGGAACGCCACGGCTTCGCTAGGAGAGGAGAGGAGAGGAGAGACGGGCTCGATCGCTCGCTATAGGTACGCGAACGGTGCATAGAGGAAGAGCAGCGTGCTCGTTGAATGCACCAGCCCTGACCTACATAGTAAAGCGTGTTGTGGGCTAGGCGAGCCTACGCTAGAGCTACCTAGACTATTATAGCAACGAGGTGTAGGGTATGCCCCTTCTGCTCGCGTCCATCTCGCCGGCAGAAGCGGCGTGGGCATACGCGAAATCGCGTAATCGGGTTCACGGTTTTTTTCCTTTGCCTATTGGTTGATCATGCAACGATTAAACGTGGCCTCGAGCGGTGTGGAAAAAAAAAAAAAAAAAAAAGTAAAAAGGAAAAAAAGGGTCAAGTAGGTTCGACTAATTTTCAAGTAAAATGCGATACCGGTAAGTCGGTAAGGTCTATTCACCTCTGAAACGTTTCTCAGAAAATACAAACGCGTATTATTTCTCGTTGAACGAACTGCATCGTAATTGTCGGACTATTATCTATCGGAACACAGGAACGTTTTCCAGGTAAAAGTCAGATAGCGGAAATCCGAACGAAAATCGTTGGCACACAATGGAACGAGGAGCATCGATAAGGCTCGGTCGTATCGAGTACGAGTCGAACGGGCTGTCGCTGATAAGCTGTGCGATCAGAAAAATTTCAAGCTAAGTATAATGACCGATAATTTTGCAGTTAACAGTCCGTTACGCGAGTATAGGGCCTCGTGTGCGACGTTATTATATCATCTCGCGAACAGTGCTTCGGCACTCAACGTTATGTAATGGGCAGAACGACGAACGCGAGCGCGAGCACGCTCGTACGTACGTGCATCGAGGGACTCGTTACCAGCCGGTCGGTCTTGTTACACAATAGGCCCGAGCACGAGCAAAACGAGAGTACTATTTTCTAATCAAATCCTAAGTAGAATCTGTCGTTTGTCCTTACCACGGTGCCGCCGCACTGTACCGCGAATTCCTCGATCTCTGATTCGACTCGGCTCGTTCCACCTCCGGTTCTTCGCGTGTTCCTGGCCATCGTCGTCCTTGACACCTTTATCCGCCTTCCCTCTTCTGGTCGCCATCTCGTCGCTTGGTCGCCGACGAATCAACGCCGCACGACACGGACCTCGACCCGACGATTCGCAAACTGGCCACTGACCTTTTCGATGAGTCGTCGCGACGCTCTCTCTTCGTCTTTTTCTCCTTCTTTCGTTCTTCTTTCTTACTTTCCTTGTTTCTCTATCTTTATTACACGCGTACTGCTCTCTTATTCCTCTCGAGATGTTACGTTGGTCCCGATATCGACGAGAGCTTCAACTCTTGGCCTGACCGACCGACCGACCGACCCATCGATTCTCAGAGTGGGGATGGTGAAAAGAAAGTCCACGAAATTCCAGCTTGGGACACGTATTCCTTTAAATTGCGTTACGCAATTAAGAAATTAGATTCTTCGCCATTAGGTTGCGCAACGCGCCTTTAACGGCCCGTCGCAGTTCCAAAGGAGCCAACCGGATTGTTAATGCCCCGCGATAACGAAGTCCTTCGCTCTTTTTCTCCTGGCCCGATCGACCGCCTCTCTTATCCAGCTGGAAGAGTTTTCTCGGTGAAACGGTGCCTCGTACTTTTTCTCTCCGGTCAGCGATTCCAACAACGATATTCCTAGAGATCGTGTTCGATCGTCGGGAACCGAGAAAGAAGGATGGGCCAAGGTTTCACGTGTCCTGGGAGGAAACCGTAAGCACGACAGAAGAGATAACGCTTAAAAGCATCGGGGACCATCTGGTCCAGCATCATCATCCCAGTTGTAACTTTTTTTTTTCCTCTCTACCTGAATCCTAGCAATGAACCGTTAGACACGAAACATCGACCCTCGGAGAATAACCCAGTTTCTTTCATGGACTTTTAACGGGACATGCCGGCGGTCGACGCATTAACGAGTGGCAGGGGTACCCACCCCCGTGAGAAAGGAATTTTTCACTCGGAGTCTAGCGTCGAACCGATCGATTAGCCAACTGTTTCGTTACCTTCTTATCCATTCGTCGCTTTCTCTTTCTCTCGATCGTTCAAGGATCATCGTGTATTTCCTACGCGGTTCCGCGAACGTGACACAGTTATCCGTAACGTCCGTGCATAGGCGTAAGCATCCAGGCTACCCTGTACACCTACTATACGGAGATGAGAAGTTGGCCGACTACCCACGAGCTGAACAGGCGCAGGGGCAAGGAGAATCGTCCACTCGCGGCACCCAGCTAGGTAGACAAAGAATAACAACGACGCCCTAATTCGGATAATCAACTGCTCAACCAATAACGACGATCCGTCTGAATTTGGACGTCGCTGATTTATGGTTGCCGCGAGTGGACGATTCCTCTTGTCTGTGTGACTTTTGAACTTGTCGGTAGAGTCGGCCAACTTCTCATCTCCCTACAGTACCATCGGTAACCTCTGCGTCAACGTTACTTTTCCATCAAGCTTCTCTCAAAACTTTGGATCTCAAATCCGTTTTCATTCCCTTTTCTTCCCTTTTCTTCCCTTTTCTTGCCGATCTCTTTCTGTCGGTTCACCAAGGAAGTGGGCGTGTGCGTGCTCGGGACGATCCTGTCCTTAGAACACAATGGTGGACGAAGAAGCGTGCGCGGCTGCTCCTCGACGAGACCATTCAGCCGTTCGAAATAGGTCAGGGACGGTTGAGGCGCAGTCGTTTCCTCTTTCTCGAAGGAGGAAAAGAGAAATGTCACGGTGAAACACGGCCGGGTAAGGTAGAGGAGTTAGAAGAGGGTGCGTAGGTAGGTCGCGAATCCCTCGGCGACCGTGCGCGTTTTCAAGGCTGCAGAGGCAGCAGAGGGTGGCTCCTCGTGTTTCCCGGTTGAATGGAACCCGATGATGTTTCGATACGGGCAGGCCGATTATTCCTCCCTTCTAGAAGTGCACGCGTTCAACGGTGACCCACATTTCCCTTGCTCTGTGAACGAGCCTTTCGAATTGAGTAACTCGAATTACAAAGCGATAGGCTAGCGAACGGCCCACGCACCTGGACGGAGCAATTTGCCTGGAATTCATTTCCACGTGGAAACGGATCGGGTTGGCAACGCGTTTCCGCGTGAAATTCCCTTTCGTTCGAGCTGACCAGCCTGAACGCGTTCCTTTGGTAATCGAGTCTCGACGTTCGTTTCACTCTCGCGTATCGATAGCTCAAACTGAATCGGATATATCGTGCGTGTTTCTGTCGTTGAAATTTGCTTGCGTTCAAAGAGGGTTCGTTATTTATTTTGCTCTTCCTTTCAATTTCCATTCCTCGCGTTTCATGCGATCTTTTAGCAACGGAAGATCTAATTTGTTTTCTAATTAGTTTTCTTCTATAATCGTACGATCTACGCCTTACCGTTGAGTAACGTTAGGCGATTAATTGATTGCAACATTGTTTACCTGTTTATGCAAAATGTTTACGTGCCAAGGTAGGCAGAATGCACGCGTGATGAACAGAGAGGTGTTAAACCTGTTCCTAACTATCGATTATAAGAAAGGACAAAGAAGCGGGTGTTTTACACGCGCTTGCAATTCCATTAACTCTATTCCTATAAGTGGTAAATAAAACTGTATGCTCTCTATAAAAATATAACACTTTCAACCACTGTAATAAACTTCGTATCCATAATCGTTTCGACCAGCAACGCAACATAGCGAAAAGACTAAGGTTCGATGCAGACGAGCGGATTTTGTTCGCGCGATCTCGCCGCGATCGCGTACGTTTGACTTCGTTGTTTTCGACTTTGAAAACAAAGAAAGAAATCGTATATCTGTTAAATGAATTAAACAATATAACAAGTAAATTAAAAGCATAAAAAAAGAAACTCTAAAGCATGGATAAAAAATAAATAAAAGAAACAAATAGAACGACCTACGATAGCAAATCACACGATGCTACCTTTAAAAAAGAAAAAAGGAGGAAAAAAAAGAAAAACTCGTCGCACGGGAGTGGGAAAATTGCACGTAACGAGACTTCCGTGGAATCGAACGTTTCCTGTTTGGTCGGGAATAGAGCTCGTCGCTCTCGATCGTTTCTCCGCGCGATAACGGCCGGGCTCTTTACGTGAAACACCCACTCGCCGTGGCATGCACACCAACATAGCGCGTACACGGTCGAACGGGCAGAAGCACTCTCGGTTTCGACGGAGGAAGTGGGTCGCTCACATGCACAGCCGAGGCGCGCCTCGCCGCGCGGCTGGCGCGTCGTTTCCGGTATCGAAATTTCCGGCTTTGGCAATTCGCGGAGCAAGAGGCTACACGACGAGCAGTTTCCTCCTCCCGTCCCTCTGGCCACGAATTAACCCGGTTAATTAGCGTCGCGTTAAGTCGGACGACTATCGATCCTCGCCGCCTCGGCCGCCTACCTTCGTTATTTTTCCCAACTACTTTGCAATGTTTCTGAATTTTTGGTCCCGATTAAAAAGAAGTTGTTTGTTTACGTTGCGCGGATGATAGTTGGCGCGATTGTGAAATTTTGGTAGACAGAATTCATGGAATTATCGTCCGGAGAATTGATTGGTCGTTCAAGGCCAGCGATTGCGAATAACGCTGTCGTCCCCTCCTTGTGAGTCTCGTTTGAAATAGAATATGCGTTAAGTTTCTACTTTCAAATTTTGAAATAAATAATCAGGCGTGGCAAACGTAGAACGAAGAAAAAGAAAAAAAATACGAAAGAAATCGTTTCAAAGTCTAATTCATTCTAACCTTCCCTCGATGTTCGCATTCTTTTCGATCCAATTTTGTTCTTATTTCGCTAAGACTCCTAATTAAAAGAATTAATAAAATGTATCTTTGGTATGAAGCTAAAAATCAGGCAATTCGATCGAATTCAAAATAATCCAAAGACTGTGCCAGGCTTAAACAAGCTACGGTACAGTATACCAAAGGAAACAACGAGCCTAATCGTTTTTACACCATCTCCCGATCAATAAAACTATCGTGCTCCTCATTCTCGCTTGCCGGAAGTGTAGGAGTCTCGAGTCAACGATCGCGTGCTCGAACTTTTGCTGGCACGAGATCGAAACGATTTGGAACCGAGCAACAAATCGCAAACGATGTACAACGATGATACGCCGAAAGAAGAAAAATGACAGAATTGGTAGTTTCGATCTGTAGCGACGATTTCTTAGGCGATAATAGTCGACGCGGGCCCAAACTCATGAATTAAATACGATCGTACAGGATATTAAAGATTCAGAGTCGCACGGGACGCTTAATTGCGGGCAATTTGCTTGGCCATCGATCCCCGGACTCCGTCGCCGGGTCGCGTAACATTTTTCAAAGCGGCTCGATCGAGAGTCGACCGGGATCGAAGCGAGAAAGTATGGCGTGTCACGAAATTACATAACGCGGCCAATAACGAACCACGACGAATCAAAGGTTCTGTTCGCCACGCGATTGCATTGAGTTAAAGCAAACATCACGTTCGGGAATACGAAAGATAAAGATAAAAAATTTTCTTTTTCTTTTTTCTTTTTTATTTTCTTTGATTTGCTCGCGATTGTGGTTTGGTATATTCGACTCCGTAGGCGTTTCAGGTGGGCTGGGTACGATAGAGGATATTCTGCTGGAGTTAATAACTTTTTTTTTCTTCTTTTTTATTCACGATATATATTTTCGTTCGCATGATTTCAACGGCGTGTACAGACTTATCACCTGCATTACCAACTTCGAACTTCAATTACAATTAATGTGTAACATTATGTACAGTTGCGCGCGAAATTGAGCGTACATTTGTGCTGGTTATGAATATCGATGGAAAAATGAGTAAAAACGTTGATGAAATGAACTCGCAAAAAAAAAAGGTTTTATGTAGGATATTGTATGTCTATATGTGTAGCATTTAATATAACATATCAGTATTTGATGGGGAAACCTTTATTGTCAATTACTGCCTCCAAACGTCGCGACACGGGTAGGATTAATTTTTCGACGAAAGATGACGAAATATTTTCACATCTTTCGCTTAGCATCGTTCCAAAGTCCCTTCTGTTTGTTAAATCACGTTGCAACGTTTTAGATTCTATACGAAATTGGGTTACCGTAGCTAGAAATATCTATGTTTTCATTCATATTCTCGTCGATTTTTATTACCGACATTAGTGCACGCTCAATTCTGCGAGTAACTGTATATTAACGGTAGAACCATCGAATAAAGCGTATCCACGTGTACCAGAATATTCGAGCAAATTTATAGTGCGATAAAAATTAATTTCCATTTATTAGATTGCTCGTAAATTTCTATAAGAAATTACAAGAACGGATCTTCCCGATTGTTTCGGTATTTCTAAATTTAGTAACGCTGCAATAATTATAGTATTTTCAAACAAGACTCAAAGATACTCCGCAAATTACTGCTGATGCAACAGAACCCGTTCGAAATTCCCAAACGGTGCTGAACACGAAAAAAAGAGTTAATCACGGCTACTTTCGAGCCGTGATTTCCACCGGCGACCACAGCTGCGTGCAGCTGCACCTGCGACCGCCACGAAAACATAGCAATCGTTTCACGGCCGCAATTTCTTCGTGCCGTTGCTCGAAAGCCTTGACTGCTCGATTCCTCGTGGATCCATCGCAACCGAACGCGTATCGACCTCGCGAGTCGCAGGTGTCTTTACCTTAACGATTTCGATAACTTGTTCCAGAACGATAAGAAAGGGCGGAAAGTATCGGGCGAGGAGGAATACATTTGTCTCGAAATAGATCGGTTTCCTCGAGTCGAGGATCGCATCGTTTCGATCGGACGTGAAAACGAGCGACGAAACGCGAAGCGGGGTGTTCTTTCTTTTGGCGAGACTCGAGATTCTTCTCTTTCAAAGAGTTAATACCCGAAGCGAGTGAACTATCCGGGTCATCGACGGATTCCTTCGCCGCGAGCGTGGTAACCAAATGTCAGACGCTTATAGTTCACTCGTTACGAATCTCTGTTTTCTATCTGGTAGAAAACATGGAACGATGTTTCCAAAAATTGCTCCAATCGATGGACTCGATTAAAAGTCCGGAACTATCAAAATTTATCGTGGTAAAAATTTTATTGGAAATTTTTCTGTGATTCTCTGTTAAAAGTTTAGATAAAGGTACCTCTCTCTTGCGTTATGTATTTTTTTACACAGTTTTCATCTCTTCGGTGCAAAAATGTATGCTACAAAAATTGAAACTTATACAGGGTTATATAAAAGTAGGGTATTTTAAGTTCGAATTCTTGGTTGGTCACAAAATTGGGAATTTGAAAACAGCTACGCGAAGAAAGGGAAACTGTATCGCTATCTTTCGTCGAAAAATTAATTCTGTCCGTGCCGCGACGTTTGCAAGCAGTAATTGACAAAAGTTTCGACAACGAAATATTAATTTGTTATATTAAATCTTACGCGTGTAATATAATATCGTTTTATAAATAGTTAATGTTATTCAAAAACTTTTTTTCACGAACTGCTATTTAAAATATTGTGTAGTCAATTTTGGGAATACGTTGCGGATATTTTTCCACAAGATTTTCCGTTGCACCAATTTCTGTATCGCCCTGTATAAAACCGAACGCGATTAAACCGACCGTTCGATCAGAATTTTCTACAAGAACGAAGCCGCGAACGGTGGAAATCGGTCACCTTTTGTCGTCGGCAAATTCGTGGAGCGCGCGCGTGATGTCACATAGAAAGAGAGAGTCGTTACCGTTACGCAATGCCCGGCACGGCCGCGGAAGGCGTGTGCGTGCGTGCGTGTACGCGTCGAGAAAGTTGCGTGGCCCGGGCAAACGCTGACCTTACGTACTGCGCGTGTGCGTGTGTACGCGCGCCGGAATCGTTTCGGTTCGATCGAAGCGATCGGCCCGTCGCCGATTGCTCTCGCTGTACCCTCTCGACACCGCGCTTTCGACACCGCTCGAGTCCCGAGGAAGCCAGGATAGCGGAACACTGTCCTCTCCGACGAAATCTTCGACCCTTTTGTCCGTTGAATCGATTTTTAATTTTGGTGTAATTTATTTGATTTATTTACCGAATCGGTACATACTTAGCGGCTCCGATAATCCGCTTAAGATTAATAACTTTTTTTCAAGTTACTTTTATAAAAGAAAAAAAGAAAAAAAATGGAAATAACGAGCGGTTGTATTTATTTAATTAACTCTTTAACAACTCCGCGTAGACTTACTTACGTTGAGTTAATTACGAGCATTAAATACCTGGCTACCTAAAGGATATCAACCATACCTTGGAGGTACCCTCCAATTAATTCGAACAGAATACTTGATACATCCTGTAACATCGAAACAAACATCCTTCGCGTACGTGCAATAAACCTACATATAATACAAAGCATTAACGCTCAAGTAAACCATACTTGCAGAATCGTGATCGAGGGTAGTTGGCGTGGCGTGGAGAATGCCTGGAATTCGACGGAACGAAACACGAGTGTTCCGCGGTAACGAGCGCGGCTCGATGGAAGTAGATTACAGTAGATCGACGCGTCGATACGCCGGAAGCAAGTTTCGGTAGCTTAACGGAAGGGAAAGAAAAGGAGGCGGAAGAGGAGGAGGAGGAGGAGGAGAAGGGCGTGGAAGGTGAAAACGCCGGTGAAAATTCCTCGGTTGTCGAAACGGTGCGAGTCGTAGCGGGGATGTGTTCGGTCGATGCGGCTAGACACCCACCCTTCCCGCTGACGCGAGGGCGAGTCAAGGTCAAGCAAGGTCGAACCTGTGGGACTCGATTCTTCGCTAACGAGCCGATACCGCCGGCCACTCGCAATTAAGACGCTCGAAGATCGGAGAGAAACGTTCCTCGAGATCTCTGCCGCCGCAAAACGGTCGTTCGAGCTTCAACGCAGACGCGATTAACTCTTCATGATCGTTCGGGCCGCCTCGCCGAGTCGTATTTTATCGTGCATATTTTTTTATTTCGATGCATCTGACGCGCGTTGAAGTTTGTGGGAATTAGTTGGTCTCGGCGGTGCAGCCTCGGCGGTTAGACCGAAGCTGTTAATTAACCAGGCATCCGACTTCGTAAAGGGATGTAATTAATTTTTCCTCTGCCGTTATGGACAGCTCGACCATGTTTTCCAAGCTTTTTTCCCCGTTACCGATCGAGCGAAACTTTATCAGGATTTTCCTCGAGGCTTTTTCCTTTTTGCCTCGCCAAAAGTTAACTCGAACGCGATAGGGTTGCGAGCGAATTAAAGGGAGCGATAGTTTTGCGTCTCGACCAGGTCGAACGGTTCGTCCACCGTTCGTCCATCGTTCGTCGTCCCCAACTATCGGTTCTCCGTGACTGTGAAAAGGAAGCGGCCGCCACAAAGTAGTAGGTTCGAGGACGAAATTGACGTATTCGAGCCGAATCAATATTATTACGGCCCCAGGAGCGACGTCGACGACGAGGCAAAGAGAAAATGAGCGTGTGCCTCGATAACAAGCCGTTTATTTGCAACTTCGATTCGTCGAAAACGACGACAAGCGTGCAGGAATAATTTAACGGTCGCGCGTACTCCGATCCCGTCGCTTATCCCGCCGAGGTGGTGGAGGAACGTTGATCTGAAATGCACCCTCGACGCCAAAGGCTTCGTTAAGGGTGTGCTTCAGGGTTAACGGAGGTCAACGGGATCCTTAAACTCGGGCCCAGGCGATACGATCTTCCCTGACTTCCGTTCGGAACAAATTGGCGAAAGCTACGCCTTCGTTCGAGTCGAGCGAATTTTATTTTTCAACATTTTTTCTTTTCTCGCGAAGATCTTTAAAACTGTGAAACTTCGTTCCGACTTCCGTTCCGTTCGTTCTTACCGTTAACGATCTTCCGATCAAACCTACCTACGCAGAAGATTAATTTTCTTTAAAGCAATGAAAACTTGTTAGAAATGTTTTGCTGTTCCTTCGCCTCTCACATCCGATCGAGTAGATCCAGTAAAAGTAAACGATCGCGAGCTTTCTCCGGTTTGCAGGTCGGTAAAAGCTCGTCTATCCAATTTCGCGGGAATCTCGCGGAGGCTTCCGATCCGATACGAAAACGACGTCGAGGAAAGGGTTCGAGAGGCGAAATTATAACTGCATCGAATATCGCGTTGAACCGGATATTCTGACTTACGTCAGGCAAATGACGGCCTACTGCGGCGTACTAGAAAATTACGAGCACTTTTCTCATTATCTCTTCTCTTTCTGCTTACCGCCAGGAGGAACCCATTTGCATCTTCGTAGTCATCGTCTCCCGTCTACGCGATCGTAATTATCGATTAAATTCACGGATTCGTCCCTGATACGATTCCGAGATATTTATCGGGAATCGTTTCTCGGTGATCGACTTCCTCGAGAAACGCGCCCACGTCCGGTCGAATTTCAACCTTTCTTCCGGTTCTCCAGACTTTCTCGCGTCTGTTGCGCTACATCGTGCAGGGATTCGGTTTTGCGATCCAGTTTCACGGTGAAAATTGCGACACGATCCAACCGTTCGATACCAGAATCATTTTATCGGACTCGTTCCAAGCGACATATTTTATACAGAAAATTGAAAAAAAAAATACACCGTCGCGAGTACGAATAATTTTTATCTTTCCGCGGGCGAATTTTATATTTTTCCGATCAAATGTCCTCCGATTTCTCCAAAGTTTACGAAGAATCGAAAGAAACCGAAGGATACCTTACCCAGTGTCGATACTTCCCCCAATCCCATGGCACGGTTTCGTCATGGGATTTCTCACGAGACACCCAGACTCGTCTGGGGCGCAAATATCGAGGACCTCATCCGATTGCGCAACGATCTCGTCTCTCGGATCGTTTAACCGTGTAGGCGCCGAAATGTAAACGCGGTAAAAAGCGGTCGACACACTTATTTCTGGTCGCGTGGTGCGGTGGTTCATCTGGTTTACCGGAGAAGGCCAATAATGGCCGGTTACGAAGGCAATCGGTGAATCAGGAGGAGGAGGAGGAGAATCGAGAGTTGCGAACGAAGAAAGCGCGACTCGCGCGACCGATTCGCCGAAGCATCCAGCTCAGCGAGTCGATTTTCCACGGCGATTTTTCCCCAGCCGCTGCCACGAGAAATTGCTTAATGAAGCTGCGAGGTTGGCACTGCCTGAAAGGAAGGTAGAAACGTTGCAGTGGGTCAAGGAGAGACACCGGCTTTCACTTCCTCTCCGCAGCGCCGCGCTATACCCCTCGAGAACACCTCCCATGCCTCTCTTTTTTTTTTTTTTCCTTCGTGCTTCCTCAGCCTTCTCGGTGCTACCGTTAGGAAGCAGTCTAGCTGCTCTTAGCGTCTAACACTGTGATCTATTTTCGTCGGANCCGAGTGACAGGGAATATCGTGTGACCGAAGAGTTTCTGAGAATGCCTGAGCAGAGTGAAAGAGATTGAGAATAGAAGAAGAGAGAATGAAGGGATAAATGAATGGAGAAAATGCGGAGAGAGTTAGTCGAGGGTTAGTCAGAGAAGAGTCAGAGAACAGTCAGTGAGAATTGAGTCAGAGTCGAGAGTCGAGTAAAGAGAAATAGAGAACGAGTACTTGATTATTGAGCCTAGTAATTAGTTAATAAATAGTTATTGTTCTTAAGACAGTGTCCATTATTGAGTATTTGTAGAGACACCCGTCTGCAACCTAAAATCCCTACACTATTTCCGAAATGTGCTACGTTACGCCCATAGCAGCGACGCCTCGGTTGATTCCTCTTTGTTATATTCCTATTGATATCCATGATAGACCACAGATGTATGTTAAAAGAAAAAAATGGCTAACATCTTTTTCTACGTTGGAATGGTTTCAGTGGACACCAGGGAGGTCCAACCACACGATGCGAACGAAAAGGAGCAATTGGGCCTGGCGAGCGTTAAAGCAGAACCAGGATCGACCGGTACGACGACGACCACCACGGGGACTCGTCTGTTGCACGGTATTCTCTCGCAGCACCCCCAGCAGCACGGTCTAGGGGTGCAAAATGGATACGGCCGCCACTTGGCCGGCCACGCTCAGATGGGCCAACCGCCCTACACCACTGCCACAATTGCCACCACCAGTACACCAGGTCAGTCTTTACCATGCTGTACATCTTTGAATGTATTGTATAGAAAAAAAACATTGCATCGATAATAGAAAAAAAAAAATATATATATATATTTATATTTATATTTATATTTATATTTATATATTAATGCAACGCGTTGCACGCTTTCGGCGAAATCTTCCAGTTGCGATTAGAATAGAATCGCGGAGAAAGCAATGGAAAGGATTGCGCGTTCGTGCGGGTTGAATCAAGTGAAATCAATTGGAGCAAGCAGCCCGAGAAAGATGGATGAATCGCGCACAAGGTCGTGACGCGACGAAAACTCGCGATTATTCCTCCGTGTTACTTTTCCTTTTTTTTTTCTTTCTTTTTTTTTCCTCCGCGCGTAAAATGGAGTACAGGCATCGATTTTCCATTGGAATGGTTCTGCTCGGCCAATAATAACATTTACAAAGCAATATCGACGGCTGGCTGGTAAACAGCCGACAGGAAATCACTTCCGGCGTGGCTTGGCCGCGCCGAGCTGGTAAACGTTTGGCTTTCCTCTCGCCACGCTTTTCATGGGCACGCCGGGTAAAGCGTTACGCGCACTCCCATTGGCCGTTTCTCGGCTGGCTCGCTCGACCAGCGATTCCCCGCCGCTGACATTAATCGTTAGAGACGACGAGGTGGCAATAAAAAGGCGAAAATTCCTGTTTAACCGTCGCGCAGACCGGCAATATCGATTTCTCGGCTTCCCGTTCGACGATGAAGAGAGATTTCACCTCCTTGCTCGCTTTTGCGACACGAGACCACCACGAAAATACCCCGCCTCGCGATTATACACGCGAGCTTCCGTTTCTGTGCAACACTTTCAACGAATAAATAAATACCATGCAAATGATATTGAAATAATTATTCGGATAATCGATTCTTTGGAACGATAAAAAATAATTGCTCCAAGATGAAAAGTCACGGATGTAATCGACGCGATCCTCCGTATCCGAAAACGAAAGAAAAAAAAATAAAAAAAAATAAAAAAAAATAAAAATAACGCAAGACACCACGTAACGGCGTCTCGCGTAAATTACCGAGTCCGGCACGTGATTCGGTGCTTTGCAAAATCTCGTTGCGTAAGCGGGGCACGAGAGTCCTCACGGCGTGTCTCGGCCGATCCGGTTCAGAAGTACCTCACCGAGCCGGTCGATTACCGAAATAATCGGTCGTTGCAGGAGAGCACGCCTCCGGTGCAAGATCCGCGCAATATCGGTCGCATCTATAGTCCTGCACGATCCAACACGCTTTGCATAACGCGACAACTACGGGGAAGGCGACGTCGACGGCGGCGGTGGCGTTGGACGAGGCAGTAGCAGGCAGACAGACAGACACAGGACCTTTTAGGACTGGTTTCAGATCGTTCGCTTTCTCTGTCTGTTTCTCTGTCTGCACGGGCAACCAGTGGCCAGAGAGAGGGAGAGAAAGAGACCGTGGGAAGCACGAGCGATATGCATACCCAATGACCGGATGACCTTCGCCTGTTGCATAAAGATGCCTTTAATTGACGGCGCACGCGAAAACACGTTCGGCGGTCTGCGGTGCTCGATAAAGCGACCGATGCTCGAGCCGGTTGCTCGTTTGCTCGTTTGCTCGTTTGCTCGTTTGCTCGTTTGCTCGTTTGGACCACCTCGGAGCCTTTAATTCGCTTAAGAAGCACAAAGAGCGGAGAAACCGAGCAGAAAGAGCAGTGGCCACGTCCTCGCCGTGAAATTCGACCGGGTCGAGCCATTGGGGCGCCTACTCGTTTCGAGCACTCGATACATGACCCTTTTCGCCTTTTAACTGTGCCCTGATTCGCGACGAGGTTCTCGATTCCACCGTGGCTTCGTTCTATTCCCTGTTTTATTTTTGTCAATATATGCTCGGAGAAATTTCACGACCACCGAGGTCCCTTTGAAATATACCACGGAGTCGTATATGAGCTCGATTAACGGCTCAACGATGAAAGCGTCGGTCGTTTCGCTGGAACGACCTCTTTACTGTTTGCCAATCCGCTGGAAGCGTAGAGGGGAAGCGTGCAAAATTGCGTTGCAATATTGCGGATACTGCTGTTTAGCATTTAATATGCTACGTTTTTTCGAGGTCGGTCACCTGGACTCAATTACCAAAGGGAACGCATGCATTTCTATTTTGTTGCATGCAAACAGGAAGCGGATCACTGCCAGCTAGCCCCGCGGACAGCGGTGTCAGCGACGTCGAGTCCAGCACGTCCTCGGGCGGTAACGAGGACGCGAATCTCTTACTGAAAGCCAGGCTCAACCCTAACTCGTCCCTTCAGCCCAGTCTGGCGTCTCATCATTCTCATTTGTCGTCAGGTAAGCGAAACGTGTCCCACGTCCAATTTATTCTAGGTCTTTCGCGATGTAACCCGTTTCGGTATCGAGGATTTTTTAATCGGCTCAGACGGATGCCCTAGACGGTGCACAGTCGATGACACCGTCATAATTCACGAGATCGACAGACTAATCGTCCCAATTCTACTTTCCGCTCGTCCACGGTGTCTCGAAATCGTTTCGGTGAATTATTGATACTCTTTAATCCAATTCGTCGCAGACTGTGGAATAAAAAATTGAAAGAGTTACGTGAATGTCGGTGAGAAAAAGAATGTAAAAAAAGTAGAAAAAATAAAAAAGGAACAAAAGTAAAGGATCGATCTGAAGTAGACTTCAATGCGGGGAGGGAATAAAAAAAGGGAAATATTTTTTTTTATCCTACGGTTTCTTATTAAATATCTTTATGGACTGTCCGACAGCAGCGCTCGGCAGGTCAGCCTGTCACAGCCCTGGCGTTTATCCGTCGACGGCGGGCTTCCTGCCGCCCTCCTATCATCCTCATCAGCATCATCCCTCCCAGTACCATCCGCACAGAGGGAGCTCGCCCCACCATCAACACGGCAACCACTCGATGGGCCCGACAATGGGACCGCCCCACCATCATCACCACCATCAAACGCAGAGTCTACAGCACTTGCATTATCGTCAGCCTCCTACACGTAAGTCGACTGCTTTATCTTTTTCCTGTGCCTCATTTCTTTTTCTTTTTTTTTTCTTTTTTTTTCCTTTCGTCCTTATGGATGACGACCTTGCGTTTCTCGCGAGAGAAAAAAGAAGAAAAAAATGGTGTCCGTCGTTACAACACTGTAGATGCACTCGGGTCACTTTACGAAGGCAAGGTCTCTACTTTGGAATTACAAATGTTCTCCAACGTTGCTGTGCAGTTGCAACATTTCGAGGACGATTGAAATTGCAAATGAAATTTGAAATTCTGCGAAAATATCGTGCCGGTTCGAGGTCAATAATGCATCGGCAACGCCTGTGCGTCATAATAGAACTGTTTTTTTCCTTTTTTTTTTTTTTTATCGGAAAAAATTGCATATTTCGTTTCGAACGATCTTTCGTCGTCTTTCTTTTCTCGTTTATTTAAAAATGTGCGAAAATAGAAGTTGAATTAAAAAGAAAAAAAAAAAAAAAAATAGCACTCGTACGAAGCGTTTCTTTGACCCCGTTTCCACGGGCTACGATTTCGACGATACCAGACGATCGCGACAGCTCGGCGAATTCGATCGAACTCGGCGAATAAATCAGTAACTTCAGTATCTCGTGGCGATATCGAGAGATTCGATAGTCGTGACGCAACGATGACAGGGCTCGGATTTATTTCGGCTCGCCGGGTATCGATTAATCCGGACGGGGAAAGAAAGTGTCTTGGCCTCTTAGGTAATTACGCTCGATAAATAATTTCACTCCATACACCGTCCGAAATCGAAGGAAACGTTTCCTATAACGTTGTTCGAAAAAAAAAGAAAAAATAGAATAATCGAAACGTAGTTTTATAAGGAAACAGAAATTTTCCCGCAACCTAGAAATTAACATCTAAGCGGTCAACATTGAATTTATGCAACGTTACTCGACTACCGATAAGTGGCTAGCGTTACATTGATTCAATTTATAGCACGGTATGCTTACGATTTTTGTAAATAAATAAATGTCCGAACAGGATTAAGAGATTAGCACAGATAGCCGTGCTACGAGGAAAAATACCAACGGTTTGGTTACATTTATAAATAAAATTATCAGCCGTTTAAGCGTTAATAAGCAAATGTGCCATTTCGATTCGATGACTCGCTGGTCTTCCGGCATATCGTATGATGTCTAGCGATAACAATAGAAAAGGAACATAAATTTGTACACTCGAGCAAACCGCATCAATTAACCATGCAGGTTTATGCAAAATGCAAATCAAACTGCTCATTGATATCTCCGGTAGTTTACTGAAAATAGTTCGTAACATAAAGAAACGCGTAATGCAACGGTATATATTTTTAATCTTCCGCGAACCAGATGGGCTTAAATTAACGCCAGCGATTTTAAAGCTGCTTTATTTTTTTTTTTTTTTTTTTTTTGCAGAGAAAAGTTTCGAAAGATAAACCATTGTTTAATTTGGGTCCGTTGCTATTTTAAAATCGATGAAACACAATTTTAAAGTTTTCTCAAATGATGTATTTATAGATGGTTAATGGTCAGGGTCTAACTAACTCTACGTGACTCTTAGGTCTTTTTTTTTTTTTTTTTGCAGAGAAAAGTTTCGAAAGATAAACCATTGTTTAATTTGGGTCCGTTGCTATTTTAAAATCGATGAAACACAATTTTAAAGTTTTCTCAAATGATGTATTTATAGATGGTTAATGGTCAGGGTCTAACTAACTCTACGTGACTCTTAGGTCTTTTTTTTTTTTTTTTTTTTTTGCAGAGAAAAGTTTCGAAAGATAAACCATTGTTTCATTTGGATCCGTTGCTATTATAAAATCGATGAAACACAATTTTAAAGTTTTCTCAAATGATGTATTTATAGATGGATAATGGTCAGGGTAAAACTAACCCTACGTGACTCTCAGGGCGTAACTTTTATTCACCTAGTTCGTGGAGGGTTAATAGAAAATCCCTTAAAATACAGTAGTGGTCAATAAAATTGCACCGCTTCCGAAGAACGCAGTTTATGGAATATTTAGACACACTGGAAACTTTGTAGTTATACTAAATTGTATTAACATGCTCTTTTGATACTTCTGAATAACGTGATACAATAGAGCTGCATTCTATCGCTTCGGTTGAATTTTATCAGATTGGCCAAAAAGTTTCTACGGATTTTAACATGTAAATAAAAAACGATTTTTTTTATCACAGAAGGACATATTTTTCTTCAACAATGTATTCTCCGTTTGAACTGTTGTCACTTTTTGTTTTTAAGATTTGACAGCTACGTATGACTGTCAACTTCGAACAATCATTCACAATTTGTGGTCATGGCTGTTAAAGGTGGTGCAATTTCTGTGGCGACTACTGTATATCCCGGTAAATTGATAAAATTTCAATAAGATTTTAGGAATCGATGATTTCGACCACTTTGATGGTTCCGGTGTTAAAAGCGGCGCTCGGCCCGCTCGAAATATCGGTCAAGCCAAGCTCGTGCTCAATTTCCACGTAACCATTGCTGGTGAACGCCAGTAGGAAGCGTGTCTAGCTTGTCTAGTTGGGCCAAAACGAGAGACAGAGATAGAAGAGCGACTTCCTCGTGGCAGGTAGATGCAAAGTGAAAGGAGTAGCTAGTTCCCTGCAGCGGGAATCCAACAAGGGGTAAAGAGGGGAAGGGTAAAAGGCATAGGAAAAGAGGCAGAGGTGGTGGTGTGTACGCGCCGTTCGCGTGGTCTGTTACACGACGCGTTGTACCTGTGTCGAGCCTCGTCATCCTCGTCGGCAGAAGTCGCAGCGACGCCGACACCAGCCGAGCCATTCGTTCTCTTGACCCACTTACTTTTCCCTGATTCAACGGCCCAGATTCGCTTCCTGGCCGTCGCGCGCGTCGATAGGATCGGCTCGATCCGCCGACCGATCTCTTCCTCCGCTTCCTCTTTTTTTTTTCTCCCTCCGTTTCGAGCGATTTTCTCGCGCACGTTCCATTTAATCGTACCCGATTTCCCTTTCGAGTGAAAATTGTTGCTGCTTCGCAAGTTTCGATGAAACGATTAATCCCTAAATAGCTGTTACGAGGTCTTCGAGTACTCCAAATGTTATCAAACATCGTCGTCGTTGTCGCATTACCAATCTTAGTCAGCGATCTTCGATCGGAACGAACCTTGCAATTTTTCGTATCAAACTTTAAATTTATTTATTTAATCGCTCTTTCCGAGTGTTAATGACACGTCGGATTCGATCAGAAAATTAACTTTCGTTTCACCTTAGCAGTCGCAAGGGTTAAATTAAAAATAGAAAAGCGAAGTACGCTGGATTGTGTCGGTGAATAAGCGAAAAGAAAGTTCAAGGAATTAAAGCAAATTGAATCGTCGAAGCGTTCAATGGTTGCACAATTACAATCTTTGTGGTTCCTCGAGGTTTTCGAATTTCGAGCCAATCGTAAGGCGAACGGAGACCATGCAGAAGCGATTAACAGTGGCGGGCGGGACCAGAAAAGACCGTAATCGGGCTCGGGTCGTGCAATCGCGCCTCACTTTTTCGTCTTTCCGATCGCGTTCGACGAAGCGACAGCTGACTTCGCCCGAACACACCTGGCCCAGTCGTGATTTCAGACAGCCGTGCTCGAATTGGATCGCCGCCAAGGTTGCACCGCGAGCCTTACTCGAAAAGAGACTCGGAGTGGAAAGCTTCGTCGAACTGATCCACCAGGTGAAATTTCGATACGATTGAATGCTTTGGTTATCGATTATACAGCACGGACAGGCGACCGGAAACGGAGTTGCAATAATTTTTATAGCTGCTCGTTGATAGGTAGCTACGCCGATTCCTTCTCTTCCTCTCTATTGGTTAACCGAGCGCGGTAAGAAGGTCTGTGCCAGACTTTCCCTGATTGAAAGTGTTCCCGATGCGTGGCAACGCGTTTAACCCCGTTTCTGTTCTAACGACCGATTCGAAACTCCTCTGTTTCTTTTCCTATTTACGCGACACGCGATTCACAAAAAGCCACCTCTTCGAATCGAAAATTAATATCGCGGTAATTGGAGATCACCAGTTGTTCCAGTTATTAAAAAAGTATAATCGCTTAAATTGGAAGGAGCAGCTGAAAGTCGGAGATTCTTGAGATCGGAGGGAAAAATCTGTGGTTTCGAGTGAAATATCGACGCGCGGTCGGCGAAATCTGTCGACGTTACGTTCGCCGCGAGACTGTAATTATTTAATTGGGACGAACAGCTGGTGGTTCGAAGACAGGGAAAAAATCCGCGCACGGTGACACACCAGGTAGACCCTCTCGTGCTGAGAGGCCAGCTCGGCGAGTAAAAGTGTGCCGGATTGTATAATCGAACGTGAATAAGCAAAATGTTACGCCATAGCGATTTGGTAACTTTGCGGGGCGCCCCACCAGTGGTGGCCGTGTTCCCATTGCGGTGGCCGACCACGGTGGACGTAAACTCGGCTGAGGGAAAATTCAAGCTGCTCTCAAAGGGTCCGTTCGATCGCAGGACCGCGATGCTGGCCTGATCGATTTACGGGATTGCGTTACGACACGGACACGGTTGGATTCATTTTTCTCTGTTCGTTTTGACGTTTCAAATGCATGGATCGTATGATAATTTATAGTCAGAGTCACAACGTGGCATATACACCCCCGCTCCAATGTCTTAAGACGGTCGTTACATTCGGTAATTAACAATTTTACCAAAAGGCAAATTTAGTCGAATTTGATGTAAAAGAGAAGTTCCATATGCTTATGTTCAAATATCCTCGGATAGCGTTGACGAAGGAACGCGACAGCCGCTGATTCGCTCCCAACTCTTTCACCGGTGTCGCGTGATCCGTTTTCCTCGAACAAGCAGCATTCTAAAATCCGGATCCGGGCCGGTGCACCGAACGCCAGGGGCCTCTTTGTGCGAACTTTCGCACGTTGCCAAGTGGCCCAACGTTTTTCCGCGATTTTGCCAAACCAGATCCGCCATCGGCCACCTCTATCTAGAACGACGTACCAGATAAACATCGGAAATAGCCTAGGAACTCTTAGCTGCTGTAAACCATCCGGTAGCTCGGTATCCGCGTGTCGAAGAAAACAAACGCATCGTTCCACGATGATCCGCTCAACGATGATCCGTTCCTAGCCCCTTCCGTGGCTCTTGAAATAGGTGAAAGTAACGATAGAAAGGGGCTCGGTGGCTGTAACCAGAGGTGAACCACGACGGATGAGAGCAACGTAGTAGGCGCCACCGTACGACCGGAATAGAAACGCGGGAAAGAATAGGCATCGGTGGGTTATTTTCGAATAGATCATCATCGAACTGCGATTCGAACGTTCGGAGGCTCGGGAACGCGTGAAAGACCCTTAAGGCACGTCGGGAACGAAAGTTTCGCGAGTCGAGAGCTGGCACACGACGTGGCACACATTTTATCGCTGAGGACGAATCGTTGCAAAGCGTTACAAGGCTCCGCGAGCCGATTAAATCCCGATTAACCCTTCGCTCGTGCCGGCTGCGTGGCAGCTCGTTTGCCAGCGTTTTCATCTGCTTTCGACGAACGACAGACACAGGTACCAATTGTTCCGCCATTTTGTATTTACAGTAAGCGCGGACAGAAATGATTCCTCGTGAAAAAATAAATCGGTGGAGTATAAAATTGTGTTTGGAAAAGACGTGATTCCCTGTGCAGCACCTCTAATTTTTCTCTCTATGTATAAATATATTTATCATCGATAATCCTGTACAACTTTCCTGTTTTTGTATAAAAAAAAATTTTTAAATCCATATCGTAGCTCGCAAAATTTCAAGCCACGTAACGCGTAACCCCTCGTCGGGGTTGCACTCTAGGTACGTTTAATCGGAGAGGATCCGCATCTCTGGTGACGTTCTCCATCGAAAGTAGAAATTGATTCATCGTTCGTGCTCTCCGGTACTTTTAACCGTGACTCGATTAAAAACGTCGAACACGAAAAAGAGAGACGACCGTGGTGGATTTTAATGGCTCTTTGTGGCGCGAATCGATGCTCCGCGCCGTGCCGAAAATATTTTTAACGCGTCCGGTGAAATCTGGTCGTGTTTCATAAAAAACGTAATCGACGCGACGAACAGGCATGATATCACGTCGAAAGCCCCCGATCGGATCGTTTTCGATACGCGATAGCGCCGTTCCCTCGCAGTCGCGTGTCAAGGTGACGTTCCATTCTTCGTTAGAATTTTTCAATATTAATCAACACGGTTAACACGATCGGCTGGGAATCGATTACCATTTTAATTTCATCGATCATCGCGGAACCAAAAGCCTGTCCTCGTTTAAATTTTGTTTATTTTTCTTTTTTTCCCTCTCGTTCTTTCTCTTATTTCGCGCTCCTTTCGACCGTCGTTCGACCAACGGTTTCGAAAACAGCGAGAAGCGATTTCAAACTTATTTCTGGGCGAGTAGGACGCGTAGCACGGTCGGCTCGGTTTCCCGGAACCGATCATGTGACTTCCCTGGCGAATTTTTCGCGCGGCTGCGAATTTTTTGGCAGCCCCGGTCGGCCGAAAAAAATGCACGGAAACGCGCATATTTCGGTGCGGAGCCACCTCGCGGTTCGAGAATGTCCTGGTTGCCCTAGATCAAGTACTCGCCGGGTATTTTTAAAAAGATCGCCAGACGCGAGCCCCGTCGACGTAATTCGAACGTGTTGGCGGGAAAGAAAAAAAAGTACGTGGGAAAAAGGAGGAAAGGAGAACGACGGATAGGCGTCGGAGGAGGGCTTGAGGTGGTATCGGGGAAATCGAAGAAAAAATAGAACGCGCGGCTCCGCGATCGATGCCGAATAACAAGCGGCCGCGAGTCGCTCGACCAAAGAAAAACACTGTCGGGGAATGAGAAAAAAGAAGAAAAAATCGCGGTGCAGTTGACTTTTTGATTCGTCACGCGATTCCGGTGATCTCTTTCATCCGGAACTGGACAACTATCGCTTGTAAATTACCGAGCATTGCTGAGCGTTCCTCTTTCTTGCTGTTATCCTTCCACATTTTTCTCGTTGCAGTAGAAAGTATTATTCTTGTGATTTTCTTTTTTCGTTTTTGTTTCCTCATAATTTACCGAAGCTTCTCGATTGAATCAATGAGATAGGTACACTGTGTGCGTTGCTGGAAAGATGACGAGTGGAAGAAACGCGGCTCCGATTGACTAGAACGTAGTAGATCCGCGTTGTTTTAACACAATTATAAGAACAGGACGCGCAGATTTTTATTGTTCGCCGAAACNTGATATCACGTCGAAAGCCCCCGATCGGATCGTTTTCGATACGCGATAGCGCCGTTCCCTCGCAGTCGCGTGTCAAGGTGACGTTCCATTCTTCGTTAGAATTTTTCAATATTAATCAACACGGTTAACACGATCGGCTGGGAATCGATTACCATTTTAATTTCATCGATCATCGCGGAACCAAAAGCCTGTCCTCGTTTAAATTTTGTTTATTTTTCTTTTTTTCCCTCTCGTTCTTTCTCTTATTTCGCGCTCCTTTCGACCGTCGTTCGACCAACGGTTTCGAAAACAGCGAGAAGCGATTTCAAACTTATTTCTGGGCGAGTAGGACGCGTAGCACGGTCGGCTCGGTTTCCCGGAACCGATCATGTGACTTCCCTGGCGAATTTTTCGCGCGGCTGCGAATTTTTTGGCAGCCCCGGTCGGCCGAAAAAAATGCACGGAAACGCGCATATTTCGGTGCGGAGCCACCTCGCGGTTCGAGAATGTCCTGGTTGCCCTAGATCAAGTACTCGCCGGGTATTTTTAAAAAGATCGCCAGACGCGAGCCCCGTCGACGTAATTCGAACGTGTTGGCGGGAAAGAAAAAAAAGTACGTGGGAAAAAGGAGGAAAGGAGAACGACGGATAGGCGTCGGAGGAGGGCTTGAGGTGGTATCGGGGAAATCGAAGAAAAAATAGAACGCGCGGCTCCGCGATCGATGCCGAATAACAAGCGGCCGCGAGTCGCTCGACCAAAGAAAAACACTGACGGGGAATGAGAAAAAAGAAGAAAAAATCGCGGTGCAGTTGACTTTTTGATTCGTCACGCGATTCCGGTGATCTCTTTCATCCGGAACTGGACAACTATCGCTTGTAAATTACCGAGCATTGCTGAGCGTTCCTCTTTCTTGCTGTTATCCTTCCACATTTTTCTCGTTGCAGTAGAAAGTATTATTCTTGTGATTTTCTTTTTTCGTTTTTGTTTCCTCATAATTTACCGAAGCTTCTCGATTGAATCAATGAGATAGGTACACTGTGTGCGTTGCTGGAAAGATGACGAGTGGAAGAAACGCGGCTCCGATTGACTAGAACGTAGTAGATCCGCGTTGTTTTAACACAATTATAAGAACAGGACGCGCAGATTTTTATTGTTCGCCGAAACAATCGCATCTGCGGATTACAGACGAGAAACAAAAGCGAACAGGCGTAGCGATCGGAGCACCTCTCGCGATCTTTCCAACGATCCATAGTACATGGGAGAAATCGACAGGTGTTCCCTCGGTGTCAGCCGTCCTCGGGCGAGTGACTCGTATATTCGCGTGTAAGTATTGTCATCGTGACACAGGCCAATTTGTCGTTGAATCTATCGAGATACAACGACGAAGTGGATGAACTCGAATGTGCGACCGAGGCCTGGCGATTAAGATGCGACACGGAACGTCGTTTTGCATACGGAGCCGATATAAATGAAGCCACTTACACAGCTGCTCGTTATCAGCCGCTGGAAACCGGTCTGCTACATTGAGATACTTTTCAACGCTGTCGGACGACCTCGAAGATCGAAATCTGCTTCGATACGATTGCTTTGCAACCGATCGCTTTGCTCCTCGTCGTTGCTCCAGTGGGGAGGGAAAAAAAAATAAATTAAATTTAGAAACTTTTAATAAATCGAAGAGTCGTTCGAATTAAAAGAAGAAACGAGAGGATGAAGGGGGAACGCGAAGAATGCGCGGTGGAATGAAAAATTGCAGAGAAGGCTTCTCTGGCGATGGTTCGACGCGTTCAAAAGGACGCGTGCGTGCTGTTACGTAACGCTTCGCATAGCAGCGAGTAAAAATAAAGAAACGAAACGCGATGCAGAGTGGATTCTGAGCATAGACTGGGTCTAGGTCTAGGTCGACTAGGCGGGGCGTATAGTTATATACGTACGCTGTCGTCCGTACGGTACTTCGTTTCCTCGCGCAGGTCGATCCTCCTCGCTTCGGAGCGTATCTCGGATCGCGATTATTTCCTGGAGAACGAATAATTTAGTGTTTAATATTAATCGTAAAGAAAAATCTCCACGCTGTTGCTTAAAAATTTAGGTACACCCATCGGATTTCTGTCTTCTGTTCGAATACAAATTACATAGTCCGATACAAAAATATCTAACCGTAGCTGAATCCTTCAATTTTAAACCGATCAACGTTACGTTGAAAGCCCGAAATTAATAATATTTGTCTACAAGCACGTGTACCGAATCTTTCGAGCAACAACGTACACATCGTACAGGTGCGATCGCAGAAAACACGTTTCGCATTCTTCCTCGCAAATTTGTATCGAGAAAAGGACAGGAATATTCAATGACATTCTTGGGTAAACTTTTTACGCGTCAACCATCGGGCGCGCACATTTGTCGGAGCAAATCGTTGCATCGTTAACGATCCCCGTAAGAGGAGAGCACGCTCGACAACAGAGTGGCAGAACAGAAAGCAAAGCTGTGTGCTCAGCTTGTGTTTGCCGGTTAAAATACGCGGCCATGCGTTACGGTAACTAAACA
Organism: Ctenoplectra terminalis; assembly: GCA_019453375.1. NCBI lineage: Eukaryota > Metazoa > Arthropoda > Insecta > Hymenoptera > Apidae > Ctenoplectra > Ctenoplectra terminalis. Next base: position 142,986 of record SMSQ01001893.1, on the reverse strand, counting down.
AATTCCAGACGCGAATTAACATAAAGCCGGGGCAAAGTTATCGTGTCGTAAACCCGTCGTCCGGTTTCTCGCGGTATCTCGAACGCGAAAGTGCGCCGTAGCGTTTCCTCGACTAGCCAGGCTCGCCTGGTTTCTCGGCAAACGAAGAGAGGAAAAGTCGTGGAGCTTAGCCGAGGGAGCAGCAGCAGCGGGAAGGCAGGTGCAACAAAGGCGGCGGGCAAAAACAAAAGGAGCGAAACGCGCGCCGCGACTGAGGCTAGGCTAGGTCTAGGTGTAGGTCTAGGTCGACTAGGAAGGGGTGCGCCGGTCTACTTCCTGGCCTAGTACCGAGGAATCGCCTTTTCCGTCGACATAGCGATCCACGCCAGAGTTACACGCACGGAAACTCGATATTTCCGTGAAAGATAACACTGGCCACTAGCCGTGCGTCTTATATTAAAATAGAATATCGCGAAAATTCCTTCCGCCTAACGAGCTGCGAAATGGTCGAGGACTTTGGAACGTATCGATCGTTCGCTAATTGTTCAACGAAACAACGAAACATTGGCCGCTGTAACTTTCCTCGCGCATAAGTTGGCGATATAATTGAGACCGCGGGCGAGGAGGAGAAAAAGGAAAGAAAAAAAAAAAAACGACGCGGAAAGCGAAAGTGTTAAAGCGTAAAGTGCATTCACACCGGTCGCACGTGACGGTTACGTTGCCATCGGGTGCTGATTAATGTCTTCTTAGCGCTCCGGAAGCGTAGACGGTGTCGGATTTTATAGTAGGCCAAGACACCGCAGCGGTTTAGAGAACCGCCACGAAAGCAGGAAACAACGTTTAGCAGTGAATTCGACACGATTTTCAGAGGGGGCAATCGACACCTCGTACAGTATTACACCGACGTTCTGCTCACGTTCCGCGTCTATCCATCCATCGGAAAGGACACGTATTCGACAGGAAAATGATTATTCGCGACACTCTTCCTTCGATTGTTTTCCGATTTCATTGCGAATCTTTAAAGGTGCGTGCGGTTACCGCAGCGGGGAATGTAATTGGAAGTGACACGAGCTTCGTTACAAATTCCTCCGGCTAGGCTCGATAATAAGTGCATAGTTGCTTTAAATAGCGAGCCGTGTTGAATATTCACGAGCGTGGCTAAACCTCGGCATTCGTTGCGATACCGCGAGAGGAAGGTTATGGAGTTGAATCGTTGTTGATCGAAAGTTTTCGCTTCCTCCAACAATTCGGAATCAGATATTCGGAATCAGACGGTCCGCTTTAAAAAGAATCGGTATATCGTGAATTGAATTTATATGAAAATTTATAACATCGATCTTGATACTTGTGGTATCCGGTATATCGATAAAAATAGCTGAAAACCGGAATATTTCGTAGCACACGCGAGATCGAGTCATCTCGGTCTCGACTAATCTTTAACATTCTGGTTGGAAACAATCGTCCAGCACCGCGAACCCATGTTTCACTTTCGATCCGTGCGTGCTCGCGGCACAGGACGACCCAGTCAAGACCGGAAAAAGAATTGGCGAACGCGTGACGAGAAGAATCGAAAGGCAGTCTCGCGGTTACCGGGATACGTGTCCGAAAACAGCGTGTCACCCGGTAAACCCTCGACGGTTCCCGCCTCTGCATACGAAAAAAGGTTCGCGCGCGCGCGCACCGGAGCGCGCCAGTTCCTCCGTTGAATTCGTAAATGACCGCGTCCGGAAGTGGCGCGATATTTTGCGCGTCGATTTTCGGATCCGTTGCCCCCCTGCTGGTAGGCAAGGAAGAAGACGAAGAATCGGCAGCGAGGAAAAAAGCAAAACAGGGTGCAACAGAGGGATAGGGAACGGGGAAAGGATATAGGGACGAAGGAAGAAGGAGGAGAGAAAGAAGAAGAAGGAAACGAGACACGGGTTTTACAGATAGGCAGAGGCAGAGGCTGGCAGCCGGGCGAACAGGCAGCCGGCCAGCCAGCCAAGCCTCGCAGTTAGCGTCCTTCCTGGGTCTCTGCCCCTACCGACGTATGTATTGTAGTATTGTATATTTGCAGTGTACATATTATCAGAGCGGGTTCCTCTGTGTGTGCACTTGTCGGTGTCCACGGTCGTGTAGGTACGGCGTGTGTGCATTCGCTCACACAAGCGTAACCTCTGACGCACACTCAGCCGTGGTTCTTGCACGTGTATAGAGCGCCGCCGCCGCCGCCGCCGCCGCCGCCGGCAAAAATGCATAGCGCTGTTGCACCAGACGGTTCTCAACCGGACAGACTTCTCTCTCTTTTTCTTCGTCTTCTATCCTTGTTTCCTTTTTTTTTTCCTCTTTGTTTTTTTCCTTTTCTTTCACTTTTTTTCTCGTTTTTTTCCTTCCCATCCCGCTGCCGTCCCGCGCGTAAAAGTCATCGCTGGCTGATCCGGCTTATCGGCGAGACGGTGAGCCGAATCGATTACCCGAAGGGAATTATTCCCTGCGAGCTCTCTCGACCGGCAAATCCACGGGGAAAATATTTGCGATACGCCGATGATGTTACCACGATAAAATTAATCGGAGCAAAGGATGAGACAAGCGAATCAGGGGGGATAACTTTGCGAGCGACGAATAAAACGATGCCTCTTCAAGGCCTCGTGCGTCCGCCCCCCTTCTCTCCGCTGCCGGTTCGAAGACCACTATCGTGCCACGTCCGATTTGTTCGTCTTAACCTTTCGCCCGGTTCACCGTGTCTCCCGGATATTTTCGACTTCACTCCAAAGCAATTACGCGAAATCTGTGCCGAAATTAGTCAAACGCGCCGATTCTCGTTCCATCGATCGAACAGCGTCACGCCGATTCGATGCTCCGATTCGCTTCCGAATTGCCGCGTTCCCGATAAGTCGTGTACTCTCTTTATCGTCGTCCAACGAGACACGATAACGCGATAACGAGATTCGATAGCGATAGTTCCGCGTTTAATCGTTATCTTGGTCGACGCGCAACTATCCGGGAGTCTCGTTGAGATCGTCGCGAATCGATTGACGAAAATACCGATCTTTTTTCCTCGTACGTTTCCACGAATCCGACGCTCTCGACGCTAATTGCCGGCGAAAACATTTTCACCGTCGCCTGTCTTCTCGCGTGCAAATATTTTTCGTCCGAGACACGGTCGAATTTCCATCGCCGTTCCTCAAAACGATGCACAGGGACCGGTCCGCGCGCTGCGGACCGTCATGAGGATCGCTTTCCTTATTCCTATTATACTAGCTCACGCACGCCCTCGCATGTGCGCGCGTACACGTGCACCGAGGTGGTGATGCACATGCATACAGGGGCCTCCATCGAGGAAAGAGGAAGAAGGAAGATCCTCGTGGAATCGAAAGAACAGAGACGCGCCGCTTAGTGAGGGGAGGCGGAGCGGGATCGGTGGAGGGGACGTGGCACGATGCGACGAGGGGGTAAGAGGGAAAAGAGCTGCAGCTAGAGTACCACGCGAGTATAACGCCGAAGGCACGTATCGGCGGTTTTAGCGAGGTATAGACGGTGACCTTGTCGCCGGCAATTCACCCCGTCTGTCTCTCCTTTCTCTCTTCCTCTCTGTCTCTCTTCTCGAACCGCCTCCCTCTGCCTCTCTTCGCCTCTCTTTCTTTCCCTCCATTGACCCTCTCCGACACTCTCCGACACTCTCCGCTCCACCACGGCGTCGTTTCTCGACGTCGCTACACCCCTCTTCTCGTCGTCGGCTTCTCTTCTTCCGTCTCCCCGCGATCGTGTGATCGCTCCATCTAGCTCGCACTCCATTCTTCCACGAATGCATCGCGACTAACATCGTCCTCGTTGCACCCGTCGCGAACGATGTCGCTACGTTTCTCTGTCTCTGTTTCTCCCTGTTTCCTATGGTCGCTTCTTTTGCTTCCTTTTTTATCTTTTATTTTTTTTCCGTTTTTTTTTCATCTCGTTCTTTCCGTGGCTCGCGTTATTTCGTCGCGCACGATCTTTTACGCGTGACAATGTCTCTCTTTCGTTGCAGCTCGCTCTTTCGCTCCCACACCGCGCAATACAAAAGTCTCGGCGCGAACTTCTTCCACGTTCCTCGTGTCGCGCCCTCTTTGAAAAGCGAGCAATCGATCCGTGTATACATCGCATCTTGCATTCCACGGTGTCGCGTTCGTTGCTTACGTCCGCGGCTTCCCCCCCCCCCGCATTTTCCCTAGATTTCCCCCAGATTTCTTCCGATTCTTCGATACAACTGATTCGGTCCTCGCCTCGTTTCTATCTGCGCGAAATTTTCCTCCGTCCTTCTCCCTCTCGCTCCTCCACGTACGAGTTAAAGGTCTCCCCTCGTCGGTGAATCGCAAACTTGCCGGGTATTTGCATACGCGCGATACAAAATCCCCGCGAGTGTACGTTCACTTTCGTTCGCGTAACGACGCGCTTTCTTCCGCGTGGCCTTTCTCCGTCTCTTTTTTTCCACTTCCCTCTCCGTTTCCATCGATCCGCCTCGCGTGCATCCGACCACGAGCGCAGCCGACTTATTTCCTTCGATTCTCGTTATCTCCGTCGAAGGCCTTCGACACCCGTTCCCTGGAACAACCCTCACGTTCGTCCCGCTCGCGTCGCGATTCGCGCGTCGTACCCAACAAAAAATCGCCGATCAACTTTTACGCAACCGTTGAAAATTTTTCGTAACGAACGCACGATCGAACGAGCCAGGTTTCATAATTGATTCGAAAGAAACGAAAGCGATTGCCGGTAGACACAGCAGCGATAACAGACCAGCGGTATCTCTGTCGCGAAGCACACGCTTGGCGGGAAAAAAAAAAAAGCAAACAACGCACGCGCTAATTTTTCTTTCGCCTCGATCGGCAGATTTCACGCTCGCCTGTTCTTTTATCGAGAGCCCGTTTGGCGAACGCGCGCAAGAAGAAGCACCGTTATCGGGGAGAGCACGGACGCGCAGCGGCGAGGGAGATTAGTCGAAGGAAAAGAGAAGAAGGGGTTACGCAACGCGGCACGAATTGCGAGCAACGAAAAAAAGTCGGTTCCCATAACGGCGATCCGGCACCCGTACACCGTGTGACGCAATCCTTTGATGATCTTTCCTGCGGTCGTAGAAGCACTTCCTCGGTAATACGCGTCTCTCTGTGATCTCGCCGCGTTCCGATCGTTAACGCCTCTTTTACTCTCCTCTCCACCCTGTTTCTCTTTGTACATCCATCTCCCTCTGTACGAAGGACCAACATGGAGCCAAACGTGGAGCCAACGTCGAGCGCACGATGATGCGTGGGCACGTGTGCGCTCCTCACGCGTACCGTGCGTGAACCACGCTCGAAAATTGACAATTTCAAATGATTCATTTCCGGCGCTCCGCTCCGCTCCACACCGCTCCACTCCGCTCCATGGGGACCGGCTCTCCTTCCCGTTGTCTCGTCGTTGTTCCAGTCAACGGAGAAACAAAGCGAGACCGATAGAAAGAGAGAAATAAAAGAGAGAAAGAGAGGAAGGGAGAGGTAGAGCTAAAAAAGAGAGAGATAAGACGAAGGGCAGCGTATCGAGAAAGGGGAACGAAACTCGCGATGGAAAGAGACGAGAAAGCGAGAACGGAGCGGAGAGAGCGAAAAAGAGACGACGACGGACGCCGGTCCAACCGAGGCGGGTCTCTCGGACGCGAATTCACGCACACACGTTCGCGTCTAAATATAATGCGCACCGTGTTGCAAGGGGGCGAGAGCACGAGCGAGCGAGTACGACGAGCACACGACCGACGGTCTTCTTCTCTGCTCTCTCTGTGGTCGTCGCGTCCGTTCGTGGCACTCGGTGGCGCGAATGCACGCAGCTGCATCGTCGGTGCATACTGCACGCACACGCGACGTTGCAGCCAGCCTAGACCTAGACCCACTGAGCTAGCCTAGACCCGCGGATATATATGGTCTGGTGGGGAGGAACAGGAAGATGCGGGAAGGGGAGAGGAGAGGAGGCTGTCTCTAGTACTATCGGAGAAAGTGAACGGGCATCAAGTACGGACGCGGTAGTTGCGAGCGTAACTAAACTTTTCGTGTCACGCGATCCTCTGTCCTTCGTTATTATTTCTTTGCCCCTTTTTTAACCTCTTCTTAATTTTCTGTCATTTTTTTTCTACCTCTTCGTTTCTTTTTCTTTTCTTTCCTCGGTTATCTTTTTCAAGGTTACGATTTTTTCCGGCTACTTTTAATTCGGGATTTGTACATTTTTTTCTTTTATTTTCTTTTATTTTTTTTATTTTTTTCTTTTTTTTTTTTTTTTCTCTTTTAATAACATCTTCCTCGTGTCGATAAACACCGGAACGCCCATCCGCTCCATTGTTACAACGGAAGGCTCCGCGAGCACGACCTTGCCCTAACCAACTGGCCGAGATACATCATTTCGTGGCATCGAACGCGGCCCCCCGGAACCCGTTGTCACCTCGTTTGACGCCGACAAGCCTCCTCTCGCTCATATACGCCGCCGCTCTTTCGGAACTTTTGATAAGCTCCCTCTTTTCCGGCAACGCGACTCCCCGGAAACCGCGTTGGAGCCGAGCTCCTTCCGCCGGATGAACTCGGTGTCTCTGTTCTGATTTCGCGAATTTCCGAGTCGTATTTTTTTTTTTCTCTTTTCTTTTCTTTTTCTCTACTCGATTATGTAATATCGCGAAACGTGCAAGCGGACAGGCCGATCGAAGCGTCGCGCGAAGCGTTAACTTATTTACATTCTCGCTGCAATCGTTATCTTATTATTGTAATTATTATAGCCACCGATAAGACACTCCTTCCATGTGATCCATGTCAATGCCACTGACCCAAATCATCTCGCACGATCGTTTTATCGACGCATGTTGAGCGGTGTAGGGGAAGAGGAGAGGCACGGTTTTGGCAATTTTCTCGGGTCCGGGTTATCTGGCGCGCGATAACGTCCTCTGAATTTCAAGAGTGAGCTACTGCCTCGTCGCCGATCGCGCTACGCCGCCACGGACACGCAGTCGTCGTCGTCGTCGTCGTCGGCGTCGTTATCAGATAATTCCTTGCGTAATATCTTCGAGAACGCTCTTCAATTTCGCGACCAACGCGTACAAGACTGTCTCGAGTCCCTCGACGATTTCTCGTCGGAACGAGCTACTTGAGATTTTCTTTCCATCGATCTCGGTGTTCAATGTCGAGGAATAACACGAGGAAAGACTGGAGGAACCAAAGCGATAGCCACGCGGAAAATATATGTCTGCGTGCCGAAAATAAATCAAGCCCGAACGGGTCGCGGTGGCTCGTTACGCTCGGATCTCAATTAAGAGGCGCGAAATCAAAGGGTCGAAGTTCCAGTTCCCTTGGCCAGATCTGCTAACTCTGTGCTCCCTGTCTCGGGACAGAATTTATACAGACCGACACTTTTGCCGGTCGAGAAAACAGCGGTATTACCTTCCTTCCCGCCTCTAAATTCGGTATCAACCGACCATTAAGTATCCTCGTGGGTATTTTGCGCCACGAAACTTCCCTTTCCATCTCTCTCGCGCTCTCTCTCTCTCTTTCTCTTTCTCTTTCTCTTTCTCTTTCTCTTTCTCTCGTCCTCTGTCTCGCCCCTGTGGTCGTGTGTCTGTCGTTCCCGTTGGTTCTCTTCGAGGAGGCGCGCTCTTTCTCTCTTTCTCCCTTTCTCTTATCCTCGTCCGCTCGCAAGAAGTTGCGCCCACCGAGAGTGCGCGCACGATGGTCACTGACCTCGCACACGTCGTGTCCGCGACGACGGAAGAGGAGTCACGCATTCTTCCCATTCGGCCGTCGTCGTCTTGACCTCTGTCCGCTGGCGAACGAAAAGAATGCGTGCGACGTAGGCAGCACACGCGTCGGATTGGATTGGTCCGGGAATATAGACGCTTCTTTGGTTCGTGAATCGGTGGGTTTCTTCACTGGGTGTCTCGAAAGCATCGGTTGACTCCTTAAATCCGATGCTGCGAAGTTGGAGTCGAAGCTCGAAGAGAATCTCTGATCACTGGAGTCCAAGTCGGAGTTTTGAAATTTTAATCGAATCCCTTAAACTTCTTTTTATATCGGTTGGAATAGGACGAAACATGTAGACGTACCGCGTTTATTAGGGTAAAGGACCTCGGTTGAATTGAAAAGAGAGCAAAGACTCTGGATATCGAAGAAGAGAGACGAACTCGTCGTTTATTCAAGGCCCGATGATGAAACGATGCGCTGCTTTTTTATTCCCCCGATGTTCTGTCGAACGACGTCTGCCGACGATGGAGTTAATGACTACCAAGTAGCCAAGTACACGCGCTAGACCAGTCTGGAGATGCAAACGCGCGACTGCACGCCCTGTGCATTTATAATGCAGCCTAGATGCTTCGCGACGTCGCCGATATTTCAAGTTTTCAGGAATCTCGGTCGGCCATCATCGTTTAACCACGCATGCGCGTACGATCGCGTACTTACGGGACCAAAATTGCAGTCCGATCGTGCGTATCTTTAATCTTCGATCTTTAATCTCGATACTTAGGAACCCAACGATACTTTCGAAGCACCGTATAGGTATACGGACGCGTACGTCCACCTATAAGCGGAATAATGGGCTGCAAGGAACATAGGTGCACCGTGTTGGTCGTCGGGCGTCGTAGCATCGAGACTTCCGGATACCAACGAGCCAGCTACAAAGAGCTACCCACCGCGATACGTGTAGCAGGAAACTAGTAATAAGAATCTCATCGAACGATCGACGAACTCGCGAAGAAACGTATCCCGCAAACGATGCACGCTCGCGATACTTCGATCCGAAGAAATATCCATCCTCTATGTGTATTATAAGGACGCGTCTCGGCCTGTTTTCCCTCGTGTATCTCGCGTCCAAAGAATTTGCTGTCCGATCGTCAGGAAATTTATCGTCATTTTATTAATCGACCAAGCAGTATTAATCGCGTCGGTCGAAACAAGTTCCACCGTTGATCCCGGCAATATTTTCGAAAATGCGTTCCCCGTTCTCTGTTACAACGCACTGGAAACACGTATTTGCAACACGTTCGGCGTAACTTTCTCGGTTGCTATTTTTCTCAAGTATTTCCGTTTCGAGAGACGGAGCTAGGGGGTAAGGCAGTGGCAACGGACGGTCGGGGAGAAGGGGGAAAGAGTGGTTTTGCACGGTGGAAGGGAGAAAGGATCGGCAGAGGATCGCGAAGCCCACACGTTTGACGTACGTTGTATAGGCAGCCAAGGTGGACGCGTAGAAAAAGCGGCGGAGAGTTCTCCCGGACGTAAATCTCGTTCTTTTCGTTAGGCTTCGGACAGGCCAGAAACGTTGTGGTATTCCCCCACTCGGGCGTCGCCGCTTCGAGGAATACAGAAACGGTCGAGAAATAATGCGTTCCGCCCACGGTGTCTATTGCAATCGCTCGCGAGCGCGCGAGAACGGACATTTTTCGACGCGTCGTTGCCTCTCGCGTGGAAAGATCAAAGAGCAGACTTTTACCTCGACGTCCTTCGGTTCGAATCCCGACGAAAGCCAAGCTTTCGGGAGCAACCATCGTCCTACGCGTACTTGGTATACACGCGTACGCGATACGTTTGCAAATTGAATTCCGATTCCCGCGCCCTGCCTCAATTTCCCATGTGGCACCGAGCATCGTTTTCTATTCTTCCCCATCGGCTCCGGTGCTCTTCCTCCCTTTCCGGGTGCCGAGGGAGCGACGTCGAGCGTACAGAGAGGCGCGCTCGTACACGTGCGCGCAAAGCAGCTCGCAATTTGAACGGGTTTCGGGGTTAAAGATAGTATCCCGAGGCAGTAGGGTAACATAATAGGCCGGGATGGGGGTCTGGGTCTAACGAGAGACAGAGAAAAAGGGAATGGGAGCAGAGAAGGAGAGAGGAGAACGACTCGACGTCGGGACACGCGGTAGTAGGGAGACGCAGAAGGAACGTGAGAAACAGAGACGGATCGAGGGAAGAGGAAAGGAAGGAACGTCCGAGAGTAAGAGGAAGGTTCGAATCCAACTGAAGGCAAGACGAAGAGAAAGATATATGAGAAGGTGGAAAGAGATGGAACGAGAAAGGAGACACGATGCGCGTGTGTGCAGCACACGGTGCATCGGACTAGCCAGTCGCGAATGGAGGTGGAGAAGAGAGGAGGAGAAGGATAGAGTAGTTAAGTTAGTCTGTCGGTCAGTGACTGCCTGACTTTCCCGGCGCAGCTGAAGGTCAACTCTCCCCTTCTCTCGACCTCATCCTCCTCGTCCAACCTCCCGCTCCTCCGCCTCTCTTCGTCTTCTCCCTCCTCCTACCTACTTCTCCGCCACCCGCTGAATCGCTGCCTCTTTCTCTCTTCTTCTATCTTTATTCTCTCTCTCTTTCTTCCTTTCTTTCTGTTTCTCTCGCCACTGCTACCACGCTCCACCAACACTCTCCGTGTGTCCAGCCTCATCTTTATCCTATCCTCTTTTTCTCCTTCTTCCTTCCTCTCTATCTCTCTTTCCTTCTCTTTCTCTCGACGTATTTTTCGATACGCGCGCGTATGCACTCTCGTATACCGCTATACACACACCGCTCCTAAATCTATATCTCGTTGTGTGTTTCGAGTGCACGTATGCACACACGCGTACGAATATAGTATCCACGACCGCTTTGTTTATGCCTTACGAACAGTTTCGGTGCCTTTTCTCTTCACACCGTGTCACTCCATCCTTCTTCCGCCGCCGCTGCCCTCCTCGACGGGTTGAGGGTCATTCGTGCACTTAGGTGCACGCGGAATTCCGCCTCGAAGTCCTGGTACGTGAGAACTCGCCTTACACAGCCGCATCCTTCGCGACGTGTTTCTTTGGACGTCGGTGCGAGCAGCTTCTCTCCTACACGCTCGCATTCACGATCGAAATTCGCATTTTCGAATCGTAGCCGTGAGCTAGACGCGACTTCTCGTTCGAGTCACGTTCGACGGAGAATCATCGGGAAAAAGATCGGACAAAAAGTGTTTGCATTCGGTTGTTTATCATCGATTAATATATATCGTGCGCGACGATTCGCATTATCGCCATTGTCAATTGTATTTTTTTTTTTTTTTCTTTCTTCTTCTTTTACATCTACAGCCTTCGATCTTGGTTGCGAACAATATCACCGAGACGATAGCTCGTATCTGGTGAAGAAATAACGGTGCGTTTATTGGTACAGTAACTCGTCCCAAGGAAGTCGTACGATAACTCTCGCGGGTATCTGAGCCTTCAATTGGTTAGCAATGCGAGTTGTCGATAATGCCAGCGTCGGCATATGTATGCAGAGGCGTCTCGCTAAATGACGGGTTCACGGCTATTAACGTCATCTCCACCGTATCTGTCACTTTTCTCCGCTCTCTTTTTTTCTTGCTCTCTCCTATACGCGCGTATCAGTTGCTCGTAAATTGCCTTGAAAAGAATAATGTTCGCGCGAATATCCATCGTTTCGAGTTCTTGCGATTGACGAACCACGAGATATCAACGGATCTGTGCTTGGAATTAATCGTAGGCGCCTCTACGGATAACGTCTGTTCATCGTCGTTCGTTACGATCGCCTATCGTTCGCCTTTAACGTCTTTCTTCCGTATCTACGTGTACAGGCTGGCGTATAATTTATTTTTCAAACAATTATTCGAGCCACAGAAGCGTACGAGAGAATCCGTTCTTCGCGCAGGGACGCGAAAGATTCCTCTTCCGTCGTCTTCACTTTCAGTCTACTCGTCTCTTCACCCCGTCCTTCCACTACCACTACCTATTCGTACGTTCCTGGATGTATCCCCACCAGGGGCGCTCGAGATCATCTCCTCCCGCTTCCCTGTTTTTTTTTTCTCTCTCGCGCCCTCCCTGTATCCCTTCCTTCTCGCTATACTTGTACTTCCGGCCGCGAGGCTAGCGCGAAATTCTCGCAAAATAAACGAGTGCCACGGCTTCGCGGATAACTTCGATCCCTCCTTTCTCTCTTCCCTTCTGCCTCCTCTTCTCTCTTTTGTACGTATTTTTAACTATCGACTCGTTACCGGCTGCTTCGCCTAAACTTCCTGCCACCGCCGTCAGGAAGACACGACGCGGTCGACGAAAACATCGCCGTCGGAGAGGAAGCCACTTGTTCGTCCGTGTTCTTTTCCTCGACCAATCTTCCCCCCCCTTCCCCTTTCAATCTCTCGCCTCTACTTCATCGAACAGCCAAACGGTGGTGATTGGACGGATCACCGGTGATCGATTCGAAAGTCGGCAAGAATCGTTTCGAGTGCGCGTAAGAGCGTAAAATTGGAATCGTCGCGATAGAAGTCGGTGATCGCGGTCCGATCTCGTAACAGTTTCTTCCAAGAGGCGAGCTTTCCTATTGCGCAAACGATCGAGCGTCAATAGGAAATCGTCATAGCGTGGCGCGCGTCGAGCCTCTCTAGCTTCTCTATGCAGAAGAGTGGCGGCGGTGGCGGTGTATTCTATGCGTCACGAAACAGTCATGTGGTATACGCTATGCATCGTCTCTCTAGCGGTCTCTCCCTTCGCTATACGACGTCCGTGGTATAGGTCAGTGAAGTAGTAGCTCCCCCACCACGCGACTCCTAGACAACGGGTCTACGATTGACTCATCTAGCCAGTCATACGGCGCGTAAACACGATCCGCTCCAGCTGTTCTCCACAGCTCTTTTACTCTCGATCCTCGTTCCATCTCTCTTCCCCTTCTTCCTTCTTCCTACTTCGCGTCTCTTTTTTTCCTCCCATCTCGTTCGTCGTCACCCTCCCCCCCCCCCCTCCCCGCCTATCTCTTTTTCTCTTACTCGTATAACCTATGTACACGGATCCTGAGAACAACGGGGCGTTCTCTTTATTTTTAGAGGCACCCCGAGAATTCGGTTCCCTGCCTCCTCATCTTTTTGTCTGCCTCGCTTTTTTTTTTTTTTTTTTTTTTTTCTTCTTTCAACCTTCCCTCTTTGGCACCGGCTCGGAAGCAGAAAAGCTTCTCTTCGAATAGAGGAGGAATCGTTCAACCGCGCGGCGCGCCTCCGCGGAACTACGAGGAACGACGCACAGAACGCGAGAAAGAGGCGCAACGAGCAACGGAGGAGGGAAGGCAGAGAACGAGTTCCGATTTTAGCGCAGTCGCGGCGGCCTCAGAACGAGCGGCGCTATTATGCACTAGCAGCTTGATGGCGTCACCCGTGCAACCTTGGCTCGGGTCAGTCCTCTATCATACTGCAGCCAGAGTTCCCCTACCCTTTCGTTCTTCTCTCTCTCTCTCTTTCTATGTCGTTCATCCTCTTTCCGTCTCTCTTTTTCTGTCTCGCGTCTCGCTCCCGTACGCTCCCTCTCACCCTCCTCCTCTCTCTTCATTTGGCTCCGCTTAACCCTCTCTTTACCCGACTACCTCTTCTCCTTCTCTTCGAGCACACACGGCACTGGCCACACGACCAGTGGCGTAAGAATACTTTCTATTTCGAGGCATCCCGAGAGTTCCTCGTTTTCGCAGAAGCTACGGAATGATTCCGCGACAAAATTTTCATCGAGACCAGCGTGCTACGCGGTTCGTTTATTTTAACTAAAAAGAATAAAAATTAGTAACTTGGTTCTGAAAATCTAGGAGAATTCGAACGAATGCCTTTAAACTGGTTCAGAATTCATTGGCGGTTGGACGAGACGAAGCTCGGTTTTAAAGAACCGTTTGTAAATTTAAACGATTGTTATCGTGTATCGAACGTTCCGTTTCTTACATGTTTCACGTTCGCTCCGCGAACAAATATACTCGGCAATGTCATCGAGCAATTGGCAGACGGAACCGTCGCGTAGGAATTAGTTTGAAAAAATGCATCGCATTAGTCCTCTATTACGCCCATGATTATGTAGAACCGAGCGCTGCCGGCGTATAACTCGAACCGTGTATGTTCGCATCCGTATGGGCGCGCTCGCGCCGGCGTAAGAGACGTTTCTGTGTAACGATGCAACTAACCTCCCCGCCGGGGCGCGTAAACGATGTTTCCATCGACCGTAGATCGCGTATCCGATTCGACGAGACGCGCGTATGCCCGGTACACATTTTCCGTGCACCATGCTGCGAGCCACGGTTGCTTCGGAATCGAGATCGATCGTGGCCGGCTGAGAGAAAAAA
>SMSQ01001893.1:89914-126681 GCA_019453375.1 Ctenoplectra terminalis | reverse complement strand
TATATATATATATATATATATATATATATATATATATATATATACACACATTTATAGAGATATGTATATTAAAAAGCAAAGAACGCGTGCGCAAGCGCATGCACACAGATGTTGGCGCGAGAGGATGAATGTTTTGTTCTTGTCGGTGCGACAGCTGCCACGGTATATGCGTATGCGATTCCCGTATACCGTAATTTCGTCCTCCTTTGGTCTTTCTTTTTTTTGTTACTCTTTGACGGTATACGTCGATAGTAATCGTACTAAGCTTTACAACGTTTAATATATATATATATTTGAAGAAAAAAGAAGTATATATATATATATATATATATATGCGTTGAGCTCGTTCAAATTTGTACAAAATTTAGTTCTTAAAGATAATGATGCTACGGCACAAGTGTTATTAAATGTATTTTAACTGAGAGTAAACGAAGAAAGAAAAAAAAGAAAAAAAATAAGATGAATCTAGTATGGACAAATTACTTAACGTATAGTCGGAATATAGGCGAAGAATTGTACATTCAAGAGCGCGATAAATTATTTATTGTATATTAGACGATTATATATGTTACCTAGAACGAAAAGGAAAAAGAAGAAATTGTTATATATGTGTCGACGAATGGAACTATTAAAAGAGCAACGGGGAAGTAAAACTTACACAATGTACACGCATGAGGACGTGGAAGGTTTAAAGATGAAAAAAAAAAAAAAAAAATGAAACGAAATGAGGGCTGTGAAAAGATTCAGAAAGGAGGAAAATATGATAGAGTGGAAATGATAAAGTTGTTTAAAAAGTTTTACGGAGCGAGCTCAGGGAGAGGCACACATATATATAGACACATACAGAAACACCTGTACACTACACTTGCGCGCGCGTGCGCGTTCGTGCACGCGCGTGCACGTCCACACAAACACACGATTCACACACTATATTTTTTTAAATATAAGCGAAAAAAAAAAGGGCGACTCTTCTATTTGAGCTGAGGGTTCAACAACGTAAGGTGCTGGCTATACACACGAGGTCCAAGAATGTTATTTAGCAAGCTAGTGTTACTAATTCATAAAAAAAAAAAAAATTATTGAAACAGACATTATATATCTCTGTATATATTAAAATACACCTTTAGTATATATTATTGAATATTATATATATATTATATGAATATATATTGTATGTTATGTAGTAAATGGAGCGAGTTAATGTGTCTCTATGAGATTTTTTTGTCACATCTGCGTAGAAGGAAGTTTAAGTAACCGTCTATCCGTACGATGTCTCTATTCGTGTTTTTTATATGTATAAAAAAATAAAAGAAAAACACCGTGGAATAATTATCGTTTCTCTTTTCCGTTATATTTTTTTATAAGCTATAGGCATAGGCATCGAGTGATAAAAAAATCGATTCTTAAGAGGAACGCATTTGATCCCGTGCCTCGGCAAAAAAAAAAAAAACGCACATCCGCGTGTTTCTCGTGCTCAGTAAGAATCAGAGACATCGTACTATTTTAAACGTTTAGAGTATATATCCTTCCTGGCGCATGGGGCGTTCGAAACACGATAAGTTAGAGTAAAATTTAATTTATTGAACAACAGCCCGCCCCTGAACACGGACGTGACGTGCGAGTGCAAGCGTATCCTATAGAAATAAGTTTTGTACATAAAGATTCGTTGAGAGCATACTTAGGAAGAACATTGCGCTGGTTATCTTCGTAATCGTGGACAAATGAAAAAAAAAAAAAAAGAGAAACGCGAGAGACAGAAAGAACGGAGAGATAAGAGCGCGACACACTTCTGAAGCGTACTCGCGACCGATCCCTCCGCAAGTTCTTCTTCTTGACGATCACCTCCAAACATTTCGAAAGAAGAAAAACGAAAATACAGTAAATAATAGAGAAAACGATCAAGTGCTGCCAATAATGCCTGTAAACGGTCCCTTGCATTTTTTTTTGCCACTTAAAGGAATGGAACGAGAGAGAAAATAATAAAAAAAAAAAAAAAAAAGAACAAAGAACATTATTATAAAAGAATTGTACGCGCGATTGTTAGGATCAAGAAGAAATGTCTTGGGACGCCAGACATACCAGATGATACAAAGCGAATTGCCTTCTCGTAATTAACAAAGACGTGTTGCCTTCTAACAAAGAAAACATATTAAAGAAAAGAAAAAAAAAGTTCTAGCAATTTGTATTTGTAATACCATCGACTTTGTCCGGGTACTTAAAGAAAAACCTTTTACCCTGTATATCATACCCCCCTTCGTCAGCATAGAATTTTGTAATTTTTGTCAAGAGAAACATAATAATAATAATAATAATTATAATGATAATAATAATAATGAAAAAGATAAAAAAAAAAAAAGTTGAGAAACGTTTTTGGTACACGGAGACTTTTTTCATATCGCACTTTGCATACACGTATCGGACAAAAAAAAAATATGCTTAAAAAATATAACAAAAAAAAATAAAGAGAGAAAGAGCGAGTGAAAGAGAGAAAGAGAGAGAGAGAGAGAGAGAGAGCGAGCAAGAGAGAAATGAAATACATCAGAGTACAATGGACAAAAAAGCAAGTACCTATAAATAGTACCACTTCTATACATAACATCCACTTATAAACAATGAATGGACACTGCAACAAAAAAAAAAAAAAAATCCTATTTTTAGGTAAATTAAATTTACATATACATAACGATTGACTACGCTACAAGATATTTTAACAAATAAGACTTTACTGTAATAGGGATAAATCTATAATTATTTACCTGTAAAATAATACGAAGACACGATGGATTGACGTAAGGAACTCTAATGTAACGTTCTGTGATTCGTTGTTTGTAGGTGAAATTTAATAAAAGATTACTGTATCATAACCTGTCATTTTTTTTTTCAACCCATTAGCGTTAAGAAAAAAAAAAAATGAAAAAATCCTACGATACCAAACTTAAGATTAGATTGTATTTTAACTTCGTGAACTAAATTGATACAAGCACAGAGAATAAAAGAAACGTAGCATTTAGAGCGAGACGCGCTTCTTTTTCAAATAAAAATAGATAAGATGAGATCAAACTGTCAAATTGAAAATTCTTGTTTGCTTTTAGAAGTTGCTTATTAGAGTGATTACGTTTCGGTGACGCAATACTTATATATAAAAGCGATTGATAAGATACGCGTCTAAAGAAAACGTTTCATTGGGCTCGCGTACCATTGGCCGACCAATCAGTCGCCCAGATCTAAGGGAAAGTATTTCAATGGCTTGTTATACACGTAGCGAAACCGCAGTTAGTATCGAACCTCGAAGAACGTCACCTGTCAGTGTGGGCTTCGGATTCATAAAAATTGTGCGAGGTATGTATCGTTTTTCTATTGTTTTGACATTGTGCGTTAAGTATAGGATCGTACAACTTTGTAATTGTCAACGGACATGAAAAAACAAACGCCTCATCGAGGCTTTAATTATTGATTTCACTTCTACAGTCGACTTTACCACACCCTGTGGCCATTTTGGACAGTAGAGAATTGTCCTACAAGCGCTGAGCGATAATCATTCCTAAAAATGGATCAGATTACGCCAAAGGAAGTGAAAATCTTGGAAAATCCAGAAGATATTCAAGAAAGGAGGGAACAAGTCCTTGGTCGATATGCGAATTTCAAAGCGGAGGCTCGAAATAAGAGAGATAAGCTCGAGGACTCCCGTCGCTTTCAGGTACATCTTTCAAATATTTACAAGTATTTTTTTCTTTTTTTATTCGTTCAGTTCTTCGGTTTGCTAACAAAATTTGTTCTTTTCCAGTATTTTAAGCGAGACGCGGATGAACTCGAAGGATGGATTTTTGAAAAACTACAAGCTGCTTCGGACGAAAGCTACAAAGATCCTACCAACCTTCAGGCAAAGATACAGAAACATCAAGCCTTCGAAGCGGAAGTAGCAGCTCATTCCAACGCTATAGTGTCGTTAGACAATACTGGGTCAGAGATGATAGCTCAACATCACTTTGCGAGCGATGTCATCCGTAAGAGATTAGGTGAGCTTTCATTAGCGTTATTTTTTGAACTTAATCGTTTTGCTCGGTGCTTACAGTTAAATTTATTTTTCAGTGGATCTTCACCAGTTATGGGAACTGCTGCTCTCCAGATTGGCCGACAAAGGTCTTAAATTGCAACAGGCGTTGGTTCTTGTACAGTTCATTCGACACTGCGATGAAGTAATGTTTTGGATCCATGACAAGGAAGCGTTCGTAACCACCGATGAATTTGGACACGACTTGGAACACGTTGAAGTCCTCCAAAGAAAGTTTGACGAATTTCAAAAGGATATGGCTAGCCAGGAATACAGGGTAACCGAGGTGAACGAACTGGCAGATAAGCTTCTTCTGGATGGACATCCCGAACGCGATACTATTTTACGTAGAAAGGAAGAACTTAACGAGTCGTGGCAAAGATTAAAGCAACTTGCAGTTTTGAGACAAGAGAAACTTTTCGGCGCGCACGAAATTCAAAGATTTAATCGAGACGCCGATGAAACGATGGCTTGGATCGCGGAGAAGGATGTTGTTCTATCCTCGGACGATTTTGGACGCGACCTTGCGAGCGTACAGACTTTACAACGAAAGCACGAGGGCATTGAACGCGATTTGGCAGCTTTGGAAGATAAAGTTTACACACTGGGAGCCGAAGCTGATCGTCTCGCAGCCATTCACCAGGCGGACCATTCTAAACAAATTCAGGCTAAACGCGCAGAGATTTTACAGTCGTGGGAAAGCCTTACAGCAAAGGCAAAAGAACGACGCCTGAAACTCGACGAATCTTACTACTTGCACAGATTCTTGGCTGATTATAGAGATTTGGTTTCTTGGATGAACGACATGCGCGCAATTATATCGGCAGACGAACTAGCCAAAGACGTAGCTGGCGCGGAAGCCCTCGTTGAGAGACATCAGGAACATAAGGGAGAGATCGACGCTAGAGCTGATAGCTTCGACGCGACTACCTTGGCTGGCAACAAGCTGCTGGAAAAGAAACATTACGCTGCAGAGGAAGTAGCCAGAAAATTGAACTCCCTCGCCGAGGATAAACAGTCTCTCTTGAGTCTCTGGGAAAAGAGAAAGATTTTGTACGAACAATGCATGGATTTGCAGCTGTTCTATCGAGATACGGAACAAGCGGATGCATGGATGGCCAAGCAAGAAGCATTCTTAGCAAACGAAGACTTGGGAGATTCTCTGGACAGTGTGGAAGCTCTCATTAAAAAGCACGAGGACTTCGACAAGTCTTTGGCAGCTCAAGAAGAAAAGATCAAGATACTGGACGACTTTGCTGGTAAGCTGATAGAGGGAGAACATTACGCCGCGGATGACGTAGCGCTAAGACGTCAACTTTTATTGGAAAGACGCGCTGTTCTTCTCGAAAAATCCGCCCAAAGAAGGCGTCGTCTGGAGGACGCGTACAAGCTGCAGCAATTTGAACGCGACTGCGACGAAACGAAGGGTTGGGTCAACGAGAAATTGAAGTTCGCCACCGACGACAGCTACTTGGATCCGACTAACTTAAACGGCAAGGTGCAGAAGCACCAGAACTTCGAGCAGGAATTAAACGCCAACAGAACTCGTATGGAGGAAATGGTTGCAACTGGTCAAGAACTAATTGAGAGCGGTCATTATGCCAGTGATAGAATTCGTACTCGCACCGATGAGATCATGTCTCTGTGGGAAAGCCTCACTCATGCCACTGAAAAGAAAGGGGCCAAACTACAGGAAGCCTCTCAGCAGCAACAATTCAATCGCACCGTGGAAGACATCGAGTTATGGCTATCAGAAGTGGAGGGACAACTCATGTCAGAAGATTATGGCAAAGACCTGACCAGCGTGCAAAATCTCCAAAAGAAGCACGCTCTTTTAGAAGCCGACGTTGGATCCCATTCCGATAGAATCGAAAGCATCGCCCAGGCCGCGGAACAGTTTGTAAAATCTGGTCACTTCGACGCGGACAATATTAAGGCCAAGCAGGAACAATTACAATCTCGATACGCTGCTCTCCAGCGACCTATGAGCATTCGCAAGCAACGCCTTCTCGATTCTCTACAGGTGCAACAACTGTTTAGGGACATAGAGGATGAAGAAGCTTGGATCCGCGAGAAGGAACCGGTTGCTGCATCTACCAACCGCGGTCGTGATCTTATTGGCGTGCAGAATCTACAAAAGAAGCACCAGGCTGTTCTGGCCGAAATAAACAACCATGAGTCACGCGTAGCCGCTGTTTGTCAGGCAGGTGCATCGATGTTGCAAGAGAGCCACTTCGCCGCGGAGGAAATTAGCCAACGATTGGCTGCACTGGATGAGCATTGGGGACAGTTGAAAGAGAAAGCTAGACAGCGCAAGAACGACCTAGACGACTCCCTCCAGGCGCACCAGTACTTCGCTGACGCCAACGAGGCTGAATCCTGGATGAAGGAGAAACGGCCCATAGTGATGAACGCTGACTATGGAAAGGACGAGGACAGTTCCGAGGCTCTTCTAAAGAAACACGAGGCGTTGGTCAGTGACCTGGAGGCTTTCGCGAGCACTATAGCCGCGCTTAGGGAACAGGCTGCCTCTTGTCGTCAGCAGGAAACTCCTACCGTTGATATCACTGGTAAAGAGTGCGTGGTTGCTCTCTATGATTACACAGAAAAGTCACCGAGGGAAGTTTCTATGAAGAAGGGCGATACTTTGACTTTATTGAACTCCAACAACAAAGATTGGTGGAAGGTCGAAGTGAACGATCGACAAGGTTTTGTTCCAGCTGCCTATGTGAAGAGAGTCGAGCCTGAAGCAGGATTAAGTGCTTCTCAGCAAAATCTAGCCAGAGAACAGAGTTCCATTGCAACCAGACAGGCCCAAATCGAGGGTCAGTACGATGATCTATTGAGACTTGCCCGTGAACGACAGAACAAGCTTAACGAGACAGCTAAGGCTTACGTGCTTGTCAGAGAAGCTGCGGAATTAGCTACTTGGATCAAGGACAAGGAGAACCATGCTCAAGTTCAGGACGTTGGCGAGGATTTGGAGCAGGTAGAGGTGATGCAGAAGAAGTTCGACGACTTCCAGGCTGACTTAAAGGCCAATGAAGTTCGTTTGGCCGAGATGAACGAGATTGCCGTACAGTTGATGAGTCTTGGTCAGACGGAGGCTGCTTTGAAGATTCAAACCCAGATACAGGATCTTAACGAGAAATGGACCAGCTTACAGACACTCACCGCGGAACGTGCGAATCAGCTCGGTTCTGCTCACGAGGTTCAACGATTCCATCGTGACGTTGATGAGACCAAGGACTGGATTCGGGAGAAGGATGCTGCGTTGAACAACGATGATCTTGGAAAAGATCTGCGCAGCGTGCAAGCTTTGCAGCGTAAACACGAGGGTCTCGAGAGAGACTTGGCTGCTTTGGGAGATAAGATCAAGCAACTGGATGAAACGGCTAATCGTTTGATGCAGTCCCATCCTGAGACGGCTGAGCAAACCTACGCCAAGCAGAAGGAGATCAACGAGGAATGGACCCAATTGACGGCAAAAGCTAATAGCAGAAAAGAAAAGCTGCTGGATTCTTACGATTTGCAACGTTTCCTCAGCGATTACAGGGATCTTATGGCTTGGATAAACTCGATGATGGGTCTGGTTGCTTCAGAGGAGCTGGCTTCCGATGTGACCGGGGCGGAAGCTCTTCTGGAACGGCACCAGGTAAGTCGATCGATGAGAAGGTCGTTGATACTGAAATGATTCAGCAATCACACAGTCATTCACGAACCATTCATGAATTATAGAATCACAGAGCAGAGATAGAAGCGCGATACGGCATACTTCCAGAGGTATCGAAGTGTTTGAGAGAGCATGGAATAAAAATGTGCGACTTTGCCTCTGAATACATCTTTTATAATTAATCANTGCGCAGCGTGCAAGCTTTGCAGCGTAAACACGAGGGTCTCGAGAGAGACTTGGCTGCTTTGGGAGATAAGATCAAGCAACTGGATGAAACGGCTAATCGTTTGATGCAGTCCCATCCTGAGACGGCTGAGCAAACCTACGCCAAGCAGAAGGAGATCAACGAGGAATGGACCCAATTGACGGCAAAAGCTAATAGCAGAAAAGAAAAGCTGCTGGATTCTTACGATTTGCAACGTTTCCTCAGCGATTACAGGGATCTTATGGCTTGGATAAACTCGATGATGGGTCTGGTTGCTTCAGAGGAGCTGGCTTCCGATGTGACCGGGGCGGAAGCTCTTCTGGAACGGCACCAGGTAAGTCGATCGATGAGAAGGTCGTTGATACTGAAATGATTCAGCAATCACACAGTCATTCACGAACCATTCATGAATTATAGAATCACAGAGCAGAGATAGAAGCGCGATACGGCATACTTCCAGAGGTATCGAAGTGTTTGAGAGAGCATGGAATAAAAATGTGCGACTTTGCCTCTGAATACATCTTTTATAATTAATCACTTTTGGTATATTTTTTTTTTTCTGTTGTTACTGGGTCTTTTTTTTTCGTTAAAGAGAACAGATTGGCAAATCGATGTTTTAGTAACGAAGATATCGCCTTATTAACACTTGGAGTACTTTCAACGCTTCTCATAGTGCAATCGCTGCCTTTTCCGCTTATCGTAGTGTCTATTGTCGAGTGGATTGAAATACGTGTCAAATATGCGTGTGAATTTATATCGCGGCTCTTTAAGAAACGTACGCGAATCTAAAGTAACTTTAATCTCGTTTATGTTGTAGGAACACCGCATGGAAATCGACGCCAGAGCAGGCACCTTCCAGGCATTCGAACTCTTTGGCCAACAACTTCTACAGTCTAGCCACTATGCCAGTGTCGAGATTCAAGAGAAGCTCGAATCCATGGCTGAAGCACGCCAAGAGCTAGAAAAGGCTTGGATCCAACGACGCATGCAACTGGATCAGAACCTAGAGCTCCAATTATTCTGCAGAGACTGCGAACAAGCTGAGAACTGGATGAGCGCACGAGAAGCTTTCTTGAGTAGCGCGGATACCGTTGACAGCAGCGACAATGTAGAAGCTCTCATTAAGAAACACGAGGACTTTGACAAAGCCATCAACGCTCACGAAGAGAAGATCGCCACCTTGCAGACCTTGGCTGATCAGCTGATTGCTGCTGAACACTATGCCGCGAAACCAATAGATGAAAGACGTTGTCAGGTTCTCGACCGCTGGAAGCATCTAAAGGACGCTCTTATTGAGAAACGTTCCAAATTGGGAGAGTCTCAGACTCTACAGCAATTCTCTCGAGATGCGGATGAAATGGAAAATTGGATCGCTGAGAAACTGCAGTTGGCTACCGAGGAGAACTACAAGGATCCAGCTAATATTCAATCAAAGCATCAGAAACACCAAGCGTTTGAAGCTGAATTGGCAGCGAATGCGGATAGAATTCAATCCGTGCTCGCCATGGGAGGTAATTTAATCGAGAAACACCAGTGTGCTGGTTCTGAAGACGCCGTGCAAAAGAGACTTGCCTCGATCGCTGATCAATGGGAATATCTTACCCAGAAGACCACTGAGAAGTCGATGAAATTGAAGGAAGCCAACAAACAGCGCACATACATCGCTGCTGTTAAAGATCTTGATTTTTGGCTCGGTGAAGTGGAGAGTTTGCTCACTTCTGAGGACGCTGGTAAGGATTTAGCTTCTGTCCAAAATCTAATGAAGAAGCATCAGTTGGTCGAGGCCGATATTCAAGCGCACGAAGAGAGGATCAAGGACATGAACGCACAGGCTGATTCTCTGATTGAAAGTGGACAGTTTGACGCGGCTGGTATTCAAGAGAAGCGACAGAGCATAAACGAGCGATACGAGAGAATTCGAAATCTTGCTGCTCATAGGCAAGCTAGATTGAACGAAGCAAATACTTTGCATCAGTTCTTCAGGGATATTGCTGACGAAGAGTCTTGGATCAAGGAGAAAAAACTGTTGGTCGGATCAGACGATTACGGACGCGATCTTACTGGTGTACAGAACTTGAAGAAGAAACATAAGAGACTAGAGGCTGAATTGGGTAGTCACGAGCCTGCTATACAAGCTGTTCAAGAAGCAGGAGAGAAACTGATGGATGTTTCCAACCTGGGTGTACCTGAGATCGAACAACGGTTGAAACTACTCAATCAAGCGTGGGCTGAATTGAAACAATTGGCTGCGAATAGAGGACAAAAATTGGACGAGTCTCTGACTTATCAACAGTTCTTGGCTAAAGTTGAAGAAGAGGAAGCTTGGATCACAGAAAAGCAGCAATTGCTGTCGGTAGAGGATTATGGTGACACCATGGCTGCTGTTCAAGGCTTACTCAAGAAACACGACGCCTTCGAAACCGACTTTGCGGCTCATGGTGAACGCTGCAAGGACATCTGTGAAGCCGGAGAAGCTTTGATCAAAGCTGGGAACCATCGTGCAGACGCTATAGGGCAAAGATGTGCTCAGCTTCGTAACAAGCTGGAACAACTTGGCGCTCTTGCGGCTAGAAGGAAGACTCGACTCAATGACAATTCAGCTTACCTGCAGTTCATGTGGAAAGCAGACGTGGTCGAGTCCTGGATTGCTGACAAGGAGACCCACGTGCGTTCAGAGGAGTTCGGACGGGACTTGTCCACTGTACAGACACTGTTAACTAAACAAGAAACCTTTGACGCGGGATTGCATGCCTTTGAACACGAGGGAATTCAGAACATCACTTCGTTGAAAGAGATGTTGGTCGATTCTGGACACGATCAGACGCCTAGCATTCAGAAACGTCACGCGGATGTTATTGCTCGCTGGCAAAAACTTCTGGCTGATTCTGACGCAAGAAAACAACGTTTGCTAAGGATGCAAGATCAGTTCAGACAAATCGAAGAACTGTACCTGACATTTGCCAAAAAAGCGTCTGCTTTCAACTCGTGGTTCGAGAACGCGGAGGAAGATTTGACCGATCCTGTGCGATGTAACAGTATTGAAGAGATTCGGGCTCTTAGAGAAGCTCATGCACAATTTCAGGCAAGCTTATCCTCAGCGGAAGCGGACTTCGAAGCCTTAGCTGCGCTCGACAGACAGATCAAGAGCTTCAACGTTGGTCCCAACCCGTACACATGGTTCACGATGGAAGCATTAGAAGATACCTGGCGTAATTTACAAAAAATAATCAAAGAACGTGATGTAGAGCTTGCGAAAGAAGCTGAGCGGCAGGAAGAAAACGACAAGTTGCGGAAAGAGTTTGCTAAACATGCTAACGCGTTCCACCAGTGGCTCGCGGAGACGAGGACGTCTATGATGGAAGGCTCAGGATCGTTGGAACAACAACTGGAAGCAACGAAGAGGAAAACTCAAGAAGTTCGTGCGCGTCGTCAAGACCTGAAAAAGATCGAAGATTTAGGAGCAATTTTGGAAGAACATTTAATTCTGGACAATCGTTACACGGAACACAGCACTGTGGGATTGGCGCAACAGTGGGATCAATTGGATCAATTGGGAATGCGAATGCAACATAATCTTGAACAACAGATACAAGCGCGCAATCAGTCCGGTGTTTCTGAAGATGCCCTTAAAGAATTCTCGATGATGTTCAAACATTTCGACAAGGACAAGAGTGGTCGTTTGAATCACCAAGAATTCAAGTCCTGTTTGAGGGCACTTGGTTACGATTTACCAATGGTAGAAGAAGGCCAGCCTGATCCGGAATTCGAAAATATCCTCGGTTCGTTTTACATTTATCACATGATTAAATATAATCAAGTTCAGAAAGAGTTCAACGTTATATTTTCCTTTTTCAGATATCGTTGATCCGAATAGAGATGGTTACGTATCCCTACAAGAATATATGGCATTCATGATTAGCAAGGAAACCGAAAATGTACAAAGCTCTGAAGAAATAGAAAATGCTTTCCGTGCTATTACTGCCGCAGATCGGCCATACGTTACGAAAGAGGAATTATATGCTGTAAGTATAACATTTTTTAATTCGCAGTTATTGATTTATCTTCTATTTATTAACGATGCGTTGTATATTTTTAGAACCTTACCAAGGAGATGGCTGATTACTGTGTTGCTCGTATGAAACCCTACGTCGATCCAAAAACAGAACGACCAATCACAGGAGCGTTGGATTATATCGAATTTACTCGCACTCTTTTCCAGAATTAATTGTAGTTACATAAATTATTCCTTTTTTATTATGACAGTTATTAAATTATAGAATATATTACAACTGAATTATTGGATGTTTACTTATTTTTACAATACCTTGATACTTTCATATCATACATGTAACCAATCATTCGTTATTTCCAATACACTTTGCACAACTGATTCACAATCTTCGTATAGAATGCTATAGAAATGATCGATGAGAATTTATGAGAAATAAATTATACGTTTTAAATAATAAACACACACATATATTGCGATGCCAAACGGGTAAAAAACTGTATTTTTTTTTAACAACATTTTTTTCCAATACAAATTAAAATTTATAGTCGGATATACATGGAAAAGTTTGAATAAGAAAAAATATAAAATAGAATCGAATCTTTTTCAATACAACATTATTTTACCTAGTTGTACTTTTACCAGATTTTGGTAAAAATCTATTTAGTACTCCATAATTCTTGTGAGTTTGTTCTGTTTTCTTTGTATCGGGTCGAATGTCTGCTTGTCGAAGTACCTTGATAGTTCCCTAAAAAAAAATAGCTTTTAGTATTTACAGTACATATATGTATATTAAAAAAAATAATGATCACTTACTTTTCGACTTAAATCTTTTAGAATGTTTTTTGTTTTAATTACTTTAGCTGTTCCTCCCTTTCCTTTAGCCTTTGTTCTACGAGGTTTAAAATCTATGTCCTTCGGTTTAAGGTACTAAAAAGAAAAAAAAATTGCATAAATAAAACAAATCGAGCGAGTTCAATTATGACGAAATTTTAATTATTTAGCTCCGTCAAATACCACGAGCTTCTTTTCAGCTTCTAGCCTGTCTTTCAAGCTTGGCACGTCTACTTCTGTTATAGCAATCGGGTCCAAACATATTAATTCTGGTTGAATCTTGTCTAACAGAGCCTTTACTTCAGCTTCGCGTCTTTGAGTCTTAGTCT
The DNA here is from genome assembly GCA_019453375.1 of Ctenoplectra terminalis. Classification (NCBI taxonomy): domain Eukaryota; kingdom Metazoa; phylum Arthropoda; class Insecta; order Hymenoptera; family Apidae; genus Ctenoplectra; species Ctenoplectra terminalis. Next base: position 113,580 of record SMSQ01001893.1, on the reverse strand, counting down.
GGAATGGATTACTTTCAAGAGCATCAAAATTAGCTTCACCAGTTCCAGGTACTAAGAGAGAGGACACCCCTCTCATTGTACCGATACCTAAAATATCTTCATATGGACAGAACTGCATACTTGTTATTGTCCAGTCAGCTCTATGACGTAGATAAGGTTTAATTTCATCGGTCGACGGCCTGATACAAAAATTAGAAATATATATACATCATCCTTACTCTTACACAAACATAACTTATAACTTATTAAATTACCGATAAATTTCTACAACATTTCCCATAGCCATTGCTAATTGGCCACGTTGACTGTAAGATAAATGTTGAACAGGAGCGCGTACGCGATAATTTTGCACGGGACCTGCTAATTGCCTGATATCCCATATTTTTACAGATCTGTCCGGACAACTAGTGGCCATGTAAGTTCCGTAAGGATGAACCGCACAAGCAGCTACTGTTTGACGATGGCACAACATTTTTGCCAATGGATCCTTACTATTTGGAGACCACATAGAAACCACACCTTTTGAATCACCCGTGCAAAGTACTGCATTACTTGGATTTTGCGTCATTACCTATAAAGCAATTTATTACTTTAACTACATTCTTCTTTGTTTTTTTTTTTTTACAAAAGAATGTCAAATAAACTCACTGCTATATTTCCTAATCTGGAATTGAAAGAATTTACAAATTGTCCTATAGATACGTCTAGCCATGCCAGATAACCTTCTCTAGATGCACTGGCAAGCAAAAAATGGTAAGGTAAAAATTCCAACTTATTAACTCTGTGCATTGCTTTTAAACAATGAAGTTCAATTCCTTGGTTGTCGTATATATATACCCATTCTTTTTGCGCTACAGCAAACATTGTCTCTACGTGCAGCCACGATACGTCGTGTACCGATTCCATTACATTCATTTCACAGGACAATTTTTTTGTGACCCAATCCAATGCAGCTACATGACCTTTCTTCCCACCTAATACTAAATATCTACCATTTCTTGTATATTTTACACGATACGGTCCAAATTCTAGGTTTAATGTAAAATGCTTAGCTGCACTAGTTATGTCTACATTATCTGCAATTTGTTTTTGTTTATATTGTAATGTTGTTTCTCCTGGATCAGCTTCCAAGCAACCATAATCTTCCGTCAAAAGTAACTCAGCACGGGCAGAGTCCTTTACCACACGATGAAAAGTATTTTCCTTTCTTTTTAATTTCTGTTTAATTATATTATTTTTTATTCTAGATGTTCTTGACCTTAAATCAATTCCTTCGCCTTTATCATGTTTAGCGAGTCTTGCTCTACTAATTGGAACTCGTTGAAACTTGTTTCCTGCAAATATTATTAAAGTACAATTATTTTTAAAACAAAATTGTGTCGATGAATAAGAAAATGTATATAAATTATAAATTTAAGTACTTATAGGTTTCATTTTGTTCATGATAACATTAATAATTAAAATATGACATATACAGATGTAAATGTTTTATTCTGTCATAATTCTAACCAAAACACGTGCGAACAAGCAAGGTGCCATATTTATTTAAGGCAATGTCTACAGAAGAAACGACAGCTTCTATCAATGCTACCATGGAGGCGCTCGAGAAGCCCAAAACGCTTCAACCTAAAAAATACACAGTACATATAACTATAACTCAGTCTCCATCTACACGATTAAAGGTTGTGCAAGAGCTGTTACTTTCGTTTATTTCGAATTTAACCTGGCAAAAATCCTGCAAATTTGTTTTCTAACATAATTGTTTATTTATATGAAAGTCATTGGAAAATAATTAAATATGAAAACTGCGCCTGATCCAAAAGACGTCCAGGTATTATACGTTACTTAAAAAAGATATATAATTGCTAACATTCGCATTCTAGCCTGTAAAACTAATAAAATATATTTTTACATTGGGTGTTTGCACAATGGATAATTTTATTATATTCGCATAATATTTATTTTAATTATTTTCCAGGAATTTCAATTTAAACAGTCGCATACTTCCCAAATTTTGGATGCATTCACATCCATACCAACTGCATGTAGCCTGTTGGCTGCAGATAAAAAAAGGGGATTATTATATGCAGCTCAAAACAATAAAATAGTTATTTTAAAACCAGGAGAGAACAGTGATCCTGAATGGAAGATAGAATTTAACATATCAGTGGCTGTGTTTAAATTAATGCTTAACTGTGATTGTTCCTATTTAGCTATCGCACCACAAGGACCTTTGATTTTAATTTATGATGCCCAAGCACTTGTCAAAAGTGTATGTTATTACAACTTTTTTTTTTTGTTATTAAATAACTTAAAACATATATGCAATTATATATCTTTTTTTTTTCAGAGCTTACAGTTATTGTACGAAATTAGAATTTCTATATCAAATGCAGATGTGTTTGTAACCGATCTAAGATGGAATCCTACTGTACCAGGAATGTTGTGTACAGTAGCTAGTGATTACACAATTGGAAGTTTTGAAGTAAAAGAAAAGAAAGAAAAAACAATTGAATTGAAAGCTTTAGAAAAATTTAACGATATAGATGCTCTGTGTGCAGCATGGAGTCCTAAAGGAAAGCAAATTGTTGTAGGCTGTAAAAGTGGTAATATAGTACAATTTAAACCTGATTTAAAAATAGCAAGAACAATTCCTGGTCCTAATCCATACATTGGAGAAGTTGTTAGTATTTTGTGGATCAGCAATTACCAATTTTGTGCTGCATATTTAAGTAATGAAGAGGGTATTAATGTTCTTATAATTGATGCAGCTAAAGGTGAAACAAATGCTATTTTTACTTGTTACGAAGACATTACTTATGGAGTAACAGATGCAGAAAGAGAAGGAATAATTCCTCGTTATTACTTCGATCATATACCAGAATGGGGTTTAATTATTGCCGCTAGCAGCAAGAATAGCGAAGTAGCTGTTCTAGGATCTACGGATAAAGGTGTCACTTGGAATCAGTGGCAATTGGTAGATAGTGGCAGAGCTGAATTGCCATTGATTTGTACTACAGAAAGCTATCCTGTAGGTTTGGCTATTGACAAATCTCCAGTTAAAAGATTATCATGGGGAGCAGATTCTACTTTACCTTATCCAGTTCCCATTCTTCACATTCTCGCAACATCTGGACAATTATGTAGTTTTCATATGGTGAATCTGGCTCCCAATTGTACTCCTATTAATTCTCCACCTACAGAAATTGTTACAACTCCGCCACAAGCACGATCAAATGCTGGTCCTGAAATGTCTCTTATTATGAACGGAGTTGTAACTAGTACACCACGCCCTAAGCAACCAGAAAATGTTCCTAAACGTACAAAACCAATTCCTACAGGAAATATTTTTGCTAAATTTGTTCAAGGAAACAATATCTTTGCACAGCCTCCGGTTGAGAAACCAAAACAGCAGGAGCAGAAACCTGAACAGCTTAGTATGGAAATGAAATTGGAACCAGCTAGAGAAATCCACCCCCAAGAAACTGTAAAACCAGATATTAAATTAATGCCAATTAAGGAAACAATTACACAAGAAATTGTAGAACAAAAACCGTCTGCAGATGATAATGCTAGAGATACTCGTGCATATTTAGAAGAACATAACTTATTTGAGAAGGAATTACGCAATAGATTAGAACCACCATCGTGCGAGTGTGGTACGGAAGAAGAACGTCGAAAACTTATAGATACGTCCGTTATAGTAGATCAGTTTTTGCAGGAATTGAGAGAAACGACGAATAGTTTATCGAGCGATATTGCATATTTAAAAGCTCTATTATTACAATCATTTGCTTGGGTTGAAGAAACTAAGTCAAAAAATGCAGCAAGTAATGATATTACGACCAGAAGTTGTGGAGATAATAATAAAATATCCGATTTACAAAAGCTTTATTATTACACTCAAACACAACTCACTCAAGCTAGTAAAATTTTGGATTTAGAATGGTCTGATCATAAGTCCCATGAAATGTCACGAATGAAAATTCCACACTTGGAGTTCGTATATCAAAATCTCATATTACACAATAAAATTATTCTGGAAGAGAAAAGCAAATTGGAGCATCTTAAAAAACGATGGAAATTAATTAGTCGTAATAACAGTATTTTTGGGTTAAATCGTTCGATATCTAATCTAAGTATTGCATCGTCGAAATCTTCAGCTACACTTCCAAGAAATGCAGGGATCATAGAAGCGCGATGCAAAACAATTGCTTCCAAAACTTTAAGTTTTACTCAAGGGAAACAAATTAAGCTGAGAGAACATTTATCCACTTCTACTCCTAGAATCATAAAACCTGTTAATCCCTCGCCTATTCAACATCGTTTGGAAGCAACTTTATCCTCTTTAGTGTCTCTCGATGCTACGACTCTCGATACCAAGAACAAGATGGAGCAACCTGTTTCAAAACAATCTTCAATTTTTAAAAACCAAACTATTGAAAAACCAAAACAACAAAGTCCGTTAGCTTCCTTGACCGGTATCGTAGCCAGAATTGGTACAAATGAAACTAATAATGTTTCACCGCAAAATAAACAATCTAACTTAAATATTACTTTTCCAACTACACCTGGAAATAAACCTGTACAAACAGAGAAAAAAACAAGCACACCGGTAGCTATTGCAATACCTCAAAGTATCAAACCAAAACAAGATACGATTACCTTAAATCAGATCATTACTCCTGCTCATACGTTGCCCAATTTAATGAAAGCTTTTCCTAAAGTTGATACTATTACATTTGGTACATCGGTGCAAAAGTCTGAAGAAATGGGTGCACAGAAGTCTATACCTAAAGAATCTAGTATAAAAACTGGAAAAGAAACTGTTCCAAACACTGATTCTTTCAAAGTCGAAAATAGTTTATTTGGTACTGGTTCATTGAAAGATGCATTATCACCAGAGACTGCATCAGAGAAAATACAAACAATTACTTCAAATACTGGACTAAAATTTGGAATGGCAGTACCAACAACAACAGTAGCTAAAACTGAAGCAATATCTACATTCGGTTTTGCTAGTCCAATTACTATTCCTACTGTTCCTGCATCAGTAAAGACTGGTGCACAAAATACATTTGTCGCATCCCAAACAACAAGCGCGCAAGCGTTTTCATTTGCTTCGAAACCTTCAAGCACTACTGCTCCATTTGACTTAAAAATAACACCATCAACAACAACACCTCAAACACAAGATTCATTGAATTTAACAGGATTATTTACAGAACTTCAAACATCTAATCAATCATCTGTATACCTATATAAAAAGAATCATAAATTTGACGAAACGGTTGGCAAATCTACAGATTATGACATACAAGAGCGTAACATTGACGGAAGTTATAAGTACGATCCTATGTTTTTGACACCCAGTTTTCAGATGTTGTTAAACAAAAATGGGTCTTGCTATAATCAAATTTCTATAGGTGTTGTAAGCGGAGTTCCTTCCAAAGAAACAGTTACAACTGCTTCTTCTGTCATACCTACACCTTCAGTTACAATTGAAAAAGTAATAAAACAACCTTCTGATGTTGCATTGTTTAACAATCAAACAAATACACCAAATGTTTCTGTATTTGGAGGAATGTCGTGTTCTACTTCGACTACGTCTACATTTACCGTTACTACCACTACACCTTCTGTACAAACTACAACTACTTCATCAATGCCACTATTCAGTGGTTTCTTCTATACTACCCTACCATCGACTACAACAACAACAAGCACAGTGACAACAACTTCTGGTACAATGTCTCCGTTCCAAAGCTCTTTGTCAAAACCAAATTTCGGCGAAGCTACCATAAATGTACCCACAGCAACCTCTACCACGGCTCCTACCACCGCTTCATCTACGCTTACTTTCGGCAATGTTGCAACAACTTCTGTTGCCTCGGTCTTTGGTAAACCACCTATTACAATGGACACTCAGTTTCCAAGTACTCCAGAAGTTTCTTCAACGGCTAATACCTTCGGAAAACCAGTTACCAGTCCTACTTTTAAACCTTTTGAAAATACTACGAACACATCTATGTTTGGCCAAATGCCTTCAACTTCTACTAGCGCTTCTATCTTCAATGGAAGTAGTACTAATTCGATTTTTGGTGGAAACGCTCAAGCATCCTCTACAGCTTCTATCTTCGGAGAAAATGCTTCTACGATAAATACGTTTGGAACACCTCAGAAATCCATTTTTGACAATAATGCCCAAAAATCCAATTCAATATTCGGTTCGGCGTCAAATACGGGATCTACATCTTTCTTCGGAGGTGCAGCGAACACTGTTACTCCAGGATTATCTTCACCTGGATCTGCATCTGTGTTTGGCGGTGCTGCAGCTAACACATCGCCAATGGGTGTAGAACAGCCCGTATTAGGTGCACAACCTGCTTTCGGACAAGCACCTTCGTTTAACACTCAACCAGTATTTGGGTCAGCAGCGACCTTTGGATCTCCAAAAGCTGGCTTTGGTGGCGGTTTTGGAACAACCGCGTTTGCAGCTAGTGCTACTCCTCCGGGTAATTTATGTATTGCATTACATCTTATTATGCTTCATAATTTTTTTATCTACCAAAATTGATTGTTAAATATATGTATATAAAATAGCATTCGGAAGTCCACTGACGATGGGAGGAAATCCTGCTCCAATTGATAACAACATGCCGAAAGTTTTTGGAAATGTAGATGGTAGTAGTACATTTGAGTCTTTGGCAAGTCAATCAGGTGGACTTAGTTTTAGCAGTTTAGCGCAAAACAGTGCTGATGCGCCAAAATCTCCAGTATTTACTAGGTAAGTTGAAAAAATTTTTTAAATTTGTTTTTTTACTATTATAACGTTAAAGATAATGTATTGTTTTTTTCTTACAGCGGAAGCTCTTTCTCCACCTGGCGGTAGTCAATAAATTTCTAAATTAAATACATCATCTATTGAGACAGGTTATTTTTACAAAAAAGAAATAAAAAAAATAAAAAATAACTGAATAATAATAGACTCTGTATTGTTCACGGTTTGTTTAAATCATGTATTTGTAATTACTTTTTATGGAATAGATCGAACATCGTTAGTTTTAAAATAATGTTGACATCTGTATTGTACAAAAGTTAAAGTGATTTAGTATCTTTCAAATTTATTTACAATAAAAACTTTTATAAAATAATACTATATAAAAATATATTTAGATTCCTCTCTTTATCGGTTTAGGTGCAATTGATACTTTAGTCGGTTTACAGAGATCTATAACGCATGGATCGTCAAGAGGAGAATGGGTACATACAGGTGAAGATGGCACGAGAAGTGCAAGAGATATTTCCACGTTGCAGGCTTCCATCCAAACTTGATGTGACAATAAAACTGTAGTTTTCAGCCTGTAGTCATTTTGTTCGGTATTCTGCACTCGTAAATCTGACTGACGCGGTAACAGTAATTGTACTTGTTGATCGGGATGCCTCAATTTAATACGCAATATATTTGGATCTCGTAAATTCAATATTTTTGCAGTCAGTGGAATTCCCAATAAAAGACCTCCTGTAAACTTCAATGCAGCGTCTGCGTCGCCTCTAGGTTCTTCGACAATTGCTCTACAGAATCGAGTAGATACCGATGGCCTTGGAAGGCGTTCTTCTCCCTGGGACGCCGGTGTTAAAAGCAATGGTAACAGCATTCGCGTTAAAGAGCCTGGCTTTACATCGGCTAAAGTAGGAATCTGAAGTACAAGAGCTCTAGAAAAAGATGGCAATTTTGTCGTATCTTGAGGCAGAGTATCAGCTTCGGATAGAAAGTGGCGCGCAAGTGGGAGAGCGCTTCTTCCTGTCACGCTTCTTGTTACTCGAATTAATTCTACCGCCAATGCTTTCAACCAGACATCATTAGCTAGTATGATTTCATTTTCGCCTAAGCCACTAAACAATCGTTGTAATCTGTAAAATTGATTTATGCAAAATTGATCGATGAGTAAATTTGTATATTATTTGTATATACGATTAATGCAAAACATAAGCGTACTTTTGTGTATTCTGAAGAAGAACCGAAACGTTTGTGGTGGTGTTCGGCAACGGACTTGTCGATACTGAATTTGTCGATGACATTGAAAATTCTTTTAATACAGATTTCAAAAGTAGCAGACATTTTATGTATAAAACAGTGAAACGTGCAGCTCCCTCCATACGATGATCCATTTCCGCTAAACGATCAAGATCAATAGCTGCAGCTTCTAACAGCTGTGTGTGAACTCTGCCACCAGGCCTTGCATTTTCAACACCTGTTACTACTTTTTCTAAAAATTCTTTTCCACGTTCAGCTCCCTCGTCAATTTTGTCTTCTTTTCCAAAATCTGGTCCACTTGTTATAGTTGGTCGCAATCGAGGAACTAAATGCGGCATGGTATCGCGTAAATAATGATAATGTTTAGATGCATGCTCTGTAAAAAGAGCATGCATACTTGGACAATGCAACGCGGCATTAAATATCAGGACTAGCACACTTGCATCTATAATTTATAGTTAAGAATGTCAAAAATAAGACTGCTGTTACAATTTGTGTTTTGTAAAAAGAATTGTTAGAAGAGGATACAAGAAGGTTCATCAACGTCTGGTTCCGGTGTATCAAAGAAAGGATGTCGTCCAAGAAGTTGCGGTACTAGAGGCAATGTTAGATATGGATGCGAAGCACCGAGTGCTGCTAAACAATTTCTAATACTTTCTTTATCTTGTGGATAACGACTCAAGTTATCGAGCAGACGATTTACGCACATATGAAGACAATTTCTTGTAGCAAGTCGACTAGCAGCCAAAGTAGCATGTAGACCTTCTCGCACTTCCCCTGAAAAGTCTTCCAATGCTCCCAAAATTGTTTCCAATTGATCTTCACGAAGCGTTACACTTGCAGACATTTTTCTTAACGATTCAATAGCTCTTAATCGAACATCTTGAATTTCATCATTGAACATATCAACCATAAAATCCAATGAAATTCTGGCTATATTCGGTTGCTCCAAGGATAACGTGCAAAGAGCTTCGACTGCTGCTGTTCTCACCTGAATATATTTATTTGTTTCAATTGCTCAAAATATAAATTGTAAATAAATAAATAACGATACCTCTAGAAATTCGTCTTCTAAGCCATGAATAAATGCACCGCACGATCCGCTTTTTTCTTCTACTTCCGGTCTATCTGCTTCTACAACTTTTTGTTTTTTATCTAATGCTTGTTCTATGTATCGTTGTGATACACCTTTCATTGTTCCTAAGAGAGACATTGCAGAAGCTCTAACTCTCGGTGATAGATCACCCATAAGGCTACAAATTTGAGAAAATGCACAATCTACCATGCGTATATCTTCTCCATCTGCTCCTACAATAATGCTAAAAAATAATAAGATAACCGTGTAGTCGACAATAGATATTAATCAGAAATTGATATGATCAAGTATGGCTTACTTTTCAGTATATTCTCTACCTAAGAGCCATATCAATTTAAGAACAGTTCTACGAACTATTTCATAATCATCTCTAAGCGCGGCACAAGCTTCTCCAAAAAAGTTCGCGGGTAATCTGCAACCTCTATAAGAGTGAAGTTCAGCCATTGTCTCAAATGCTTGAGCACGCACTCTTGGATCTTGAGAACGTGCATAATTGCTAACAAGTGCTAAAGTATCATCTGTAGTATTTGCAGTTAAGTATCTACCGATAATGGAAAGACAACGCGTTTGTACACCATGCCAAGTATCCGGTAAATGTTCACGGGCAATCTTCAATACAAGGGTCCTAAAATTTAATGAATCGATTTTCTTTTACATTGTTAAAAGAAATACGCTCGGCCCTTGAATGATGCAGGGGTTCAGAACACTGACACCATCCATAGTTGAAAATATGCGTAAAGTTTTTAAGTTCCTAAAAACTTAATTACAATAGCTTATAATTAACCGTGTTGTTAAGGCCGCATTGTTCAAGAGCCGACTGCAAATTTCAAATACAATAAGATACCTATGATAATCTCCCAACTTTAATAATGTTGCTAAGCCCTGACTTTTCACTCTATGTGATTCTTCGTTTCTTAAAACTTCAGCAGTTTCGTTAACAATTCTTGTTTTTTCTGCTGAATCATTTGTTACTTCTCCTAATTCTGCAAATATCCAAAGTATTTTAGCACGAACTGCTGCTTCTGTTTCTATAGCAAATCTTTCCGATAATTTTTTCACTGCAGAAGGAACATCTTCTGGAGAAATATACGCTATTGTATCAGATATACGGACAAGAAGCTGTAAAGCATCGTTGCCACATTTACATTTTTCAAGACACTCTATGTAAGCTAATGCTGAACTTCCCTCTGTTCCATTTTTAGTGCCCGAGCTAGACACGAGTCGTAATGTTCTTAGCCTTTTTAACGGTGGTTCGTTTACAACCTATAAATAAATATAGTTAAACAAACAATTTGAAATGAATTTGTTTTAAACAAAAAATCTGATTTACCTGACTTTGATTAAATTCTGCTAAAACTCTTTTCTTCATTAAAGCTGCCATTTTAATAAATCACCCTACATTTATTTGTAAAAAATACAAAATTGTGATCGTGATCTTTAATACCTATGGAGGTTAAATCTATATTTTTTTATTATTTCAAAGTACAAGACATAAATATTAATAATTATTTTTTGTCATAAAGCGTAATAATGCGTTTTATTTTAATCAATAATATTTATATTTTCGACATAACACATTTTACGTATAATTCAAACTTTAAAAATGCTTTGTTCCAAAAACAAAATTACAAGGTTATGCTATCAGCTGATCATTGCAATTAAATTCATGAATATGTAGAAATGTGTGAAATGGAACGTTTTATTGTATATTATTAATAAACGTACCCAAAAATGCACAAAAGTGTATAGAAAATAAAGAAAATTATCTCTTAAATGATACTTTATTAATTTTAAAATATAATCGAATAATTTTCTAAGTTCTCTAACTTTTATCATTATATATTAATTTATAAAATACTTTAAAATATTATATTATTTTTATCTTATTCACACGTACTTTATTATTATCGTGTGCTTTACTATTTCGATAATCATTATTATCGCTATGATAAAAACATTTTTATAATTACTTTACCTACGTGTGAATTGTAAGTTTATAAATATCGTACCAATAGTTATATTTACAGTGGATTTATTTTTTGCAATATAAGATTCTGAAAAATATAAACATAAATATTTCTGTTTACATAATATTACATTGACAGTCGAAGAATCTGTCAAATTGACAAGTTTGTCTGGCACTAACATGGCTGCCGAGATCAATAGAAAACTGTCATGATACGTTTAGCTCATACTCGTTGGCGTTATTAGATTTTGTAAAATGTATTGGGTGAACATTTTTTTGTGAAGATGAGCGTTTTTTAAATCGTTATATAACTTATTTATATTTTTGTGAAAATGGCATAATTTAAATTATTGTAATGATAGGTGAAAGTGTTCTGAATAATTGTTGACCCGTGAAACGAGGGTGATTCATAACAATGTAATACAGCGAGAGAAAAACAATACTTTTTTACGTCGATTAATGATCTTAGACATTATAGGAGTTCCTAATATTTCATATGAATATCAACAATGTATTTATCTTATCTTAAAAAGATATTAGTTAAAAAAACTTTTGAACGTATTTAATATTTTTTACATAATTGTTCTTCATACTTGTTCCACGAGAAAGTGACTGTTTCTACAATTTTTCTTAATATTTTTTCAATCTTAGGAATAAAAGTATCGGAATTAATCTAGGAAACCATTGAGTTTCCAACAGATGAAACATTAATATGGACATTTTTGAATTTGTTTATGTATCTGTGATTACATTTGTGTGTGGTATAATATGTACACTTTTGCTGGAGTTTTATTTGTTCAAAAAATATTTGGACGAAGCACCTTTAGTAAGTCCTCCAAAAAAATCAATCCATCATGGAAAGGCTCAATTACCTAAGGAGCTACTTGAAAAAATTCAAGATGAAAAGACAAACTCGTCGAGTTTATCGCGTCAGGGCATGTACCAAGGCAATGAGAACTTGGCAATAAATTTGACATTGCAATTTCTGTTCAATGAACTTAGAAATGCTGAAAGAGTACGCCTTTGGCTGTACAGAAAATTGAATAACGAGTTCAAAGAATTGTTAACTCAGTCTACTACTGGTAAATTGTTGGATAGTGTACAGGTAAATTATAATGTCAAAAATATTGTTCGATATTTACGGTAAAGTTATAGAAATATTAATGTACATATATTTTCAGTTAAGGGATTTAAATCTGGGTACACAGTTTCCTACGATAAAAGGTTTAGAAGTTGCAGATTCAAAAATAGATGCTGACACAGGTTTACTGGAGTCATTGGATTTATCTTTAGATTTACATTACTCTGGAAATTTTCAATTATCAATAGATGTTAAAATGCTGCTTGGAAAGACTGCTTATATGGCTTTACAAGGTATATATCGGTGATTAAAAAAAATTATCGGTAGTATAGTATTTGAACGAATCTTTCTTGAATTGAATTAATCAAATTTTTCTAGTAAAACGAATCAGTGGGAGAGCTAGATTGCAGTTTACACGTGTTCCATATACTCATTGGTCCTTAAGTTTTTATTCGGATCCTATACTTGAATTGGAAGTGCAATCCCAATTTCAAGGTCGTCAATTACAACCACAGATCATTTCTTTGATCACTGGACAAATTCGGAGAGCTGTGCGTAGGAAGCATACACTACCTCGCTATAAAATGCGTTACAAACCATTCTTCCGCAGACTGAACGACGAAGCTGTAGATTTATCCGAAGTAACATATTTATTGCTTTTTAACGTTATGAAGATCGAAAAGTAATGTATCTGATAAACGTTTAAAAATGTTCTCTTTAGGTTGCCAACGTACAGTTAACACCAGGTTACTTGGAAGTATCGTTGGTGGAAGTGAGTAGATTAAATCTTGGACCTAATGTGCTTAGCGCAGAGGATAGATCACAAATTGAAATATACTGTACAATAAGTATAGACTCAACACCTTGGGTATATCTAACTCAATACACGGGAGTTCCTTACATGGTGTTGGACTTAATTATTAGTAAAGTTAGTTCTCAGCAACTTGGTGTAGTATTTAAGCAAGAATTTGTGCCAGAGATAGGTCACGTTTGTGTGCTAGTCGAAACTATAATAGTTGGAAGCCCTGCTGCAATTGCTGAAATGAAGAAAGGGGATATTCTAGTAGCAGTAGATGGTAAAAAAGTATCTAACATGAATCAAGTAGCTAAATTTGTAAAAAGTGCTGTGCAGAGGCGTTTTATAATAAGGGTCGAAAGGAAGTATTCCAAGGCGGACTTGGAAAAGCAAACGAGTATGAAACTGGACAGTGAAAGATTATCAGCAGAAAGAGGAATAGATAGAAAAACAATAAAAGCTGATTCTGTATCGAGCAAAGGAGATACACCTAGTACCGAAGATAGCAAAATTAAATTCGAAAGTCAAATTAAATTTTCGGATTTGAAAGATTCCGAAAATGAGGCTTCTGATAAATTAGAAGTGGGTAGTAGACTTTTTAGAAGAAGAAAAAGTAGCGCGCATACCGATGATGCTGCTCAAACACCAGATACTACACCTTCCAGAAAAATTTCAACTGCTTCGAATCAGTCGATAATATCGAGTAACTCACAGTTTTGTTTTAACGACGATAACTATATAACAAATGTATCAGACTTATATTATACTACAAAAGAAAAGGAATATGCCTCTTTGATCACTATTGAAGAAACTAGAACTTTTCAAATTGATTCAGAACTTCAGTATTTAAATATAGGAGTGTGGGATCGTGTAAGAGGAGGAGAAATTCCTCCAAAACTATTAGGATATATAAACGTTCCCATGAAATTAATTCTTGCACAATGCTATACGTCTTCAACTGGACATTATCTTAAATGCCATGCTTTGTTACCACCAGATAGTAGTATGTATTGTTCCTACTAAATATAATTTTTAATATTGTTTTTATTTTTTATGTTATATATTAACCTGTGTGTGTGTTTTTTTTTTTAAAGCTTCTTTAGCAACGGTTCATCCAAAACTACAAGGCTATTCAGGATTTGATCCAACACTTTGTTACGGTGATATTTTATTATCTTACGTATGGGAGTCTAATTACCCGAATCGGCACGCGACTGGTGATTCGGGAAAAAAAGAAAGTACAGAAACTATTAAGATACAACCACCTTTGAGTGAAGAGATCGCTGAAAAGAAGATGCACGATTTTATTAGAACTCATTTTCATAGAGCAACGCATTGCGATTTTTGTACAAAGAAGGTTCGGATTCCCGTAATTATTTGCTTTTCTTCACATTTTTTAAATGCAATATTAGAATTTATATGTTCACTATATAGATTTGGCTAAAGGACGCGGTACAGTGCAGAGACTGTGGAATGGTGTGTCATAAGAAGTGCGAAGTTCGTTGTCAAGCATCGGGAACATGCGGTGCCGAAAGTATAACGACAATGGCATTAGAAGCTGATGAAATAGAGCCTACTACTCTTATTGGGGAATCAGGTCCAGAGATTTCTCTAACCAGTTGTGAAGATAATGTACAGGTACTCAAGACGTAGTAAATGTTTTTATTACACGAAAATGATATTGCCAACTTGTGAAAATTTTTTAATTTATACGGCATTTTAAAACATTAATGAGTGCTGTAGTTAACAACTCCATAAAACAAACACAAATTCTTATTCGTTTTTTTTTTTTCATTACGATTCAATGTCATTTTTAGAAACAATAATTATATTTAAGATAACTTAGGATTAAATTTTAAAAATTAAATTTCTGAATTTAAATTTATCAGATATGTAATGTACATATATATATATTTACACATATAGTTTATATTTTTACTGATATTGTACATTAATTTTGAAAGATAAAATTTTATTATTGAATCGTCGTTAGAATGAATTTTTAAGAAAGAAATATTACAATCACTATACATATCTACGCTTTACTAGTCATATCTGATTATACAGTATGCAATGCTGTAACCCAGGAATTGCAGTTTTTGGGCAATTAATGTGTATTTGAAACATCTAGAGTATCCTTGGTATTTTGTACATAGGGAAACAACTGTTAAGTGTGATTCACTTTATTGTTGGCAATAAAAATGATCATTTGCATAATAGGGAGGTGAAGGTTTTTTGTAGGTTTGCACCTTGACCTTGCTTCTAATGTTGAGTATTTGTGAATTTTGTAAGTGAATAGATCACTTGCTTTGTTACTATCTAACGAACCGAGTAAGCTTCCCACACACAAAATGATAAATCGAGATCAAGAACGCGATTGCTTGTACCGTATTTTAGTACTTTATCGGTTCACACGATTGAACAAGTAAAATTATTAATAAATTTAAAATCCGTTGATCGATTAATCAGGGTGCAACTATGATGGCCATGAAGGCTAGTATAGCTAACACTCTGTTGGGCCTGAAGAAGGCTGGAAGTACCAGTTGCTTGGCCCCACCGGCTTCCGGTACCGGTCTGGCATCTAGAAGTCTTCCCCCAAGTCCCTGTGCATCCCGCAAGGTAGAATTTAATAACACAAATTTGTTCAGTTGGAACGGAGAAGGATCAGATTGACTATAAATTTCCTTTCTCGATAATTCTTACATTAATTAACAATAACGTCTCGATTTTTCTAATCGTAATCGATAATCACATACACAATTTTGGACCTTCTCTGCTCTATCTCTGTTCTTCGTCCTGTTCTTTGTACCACCAATTATAACGGTCATAAAAACACGCTTATGATTGATAAGGTATTAATTGTAATTTTGAAGCTTGAATTGTTTGATCCGCTTCGTGTTCATTTCTTCGTGCATTGTTTTTTAAAACTCTGTACAAGCTTTCTACTCTGTCCTTCCTATCGCAAACG
This sequence comes from Ctenoplectra terminalis, assembly GCA_019453375.1. Classification (NCBI taxonomy): domain Eukaryota; kingdom Metazoa; phylum Arthropoda; class Insecta; order Hymenoptera; family Apidae; genus Ctenoplectra; species Ctenoplectra terminalis. Next base: position 97,635 of record SMSQ01001893.1, on the reverse strand, counting down.
ATCACACTATTTTCTGTTGTTCATGGTACTAATTGTTATTTGGGGTAACAGACACGCAGATGCACACTGACGCTGCCACGCTTGTTACATATGATACCGTTGTATTGACACTGTATAACTATTACAACCTCTCATAGTGCGATAAACGATGCTTTGGTTGCGTTATTTTATTTACATTTTTACTATCATATCAATCGAGGTAGGTGCATCCATTCTCTAGGGGCAAGATCTAAAAATTCGAACATTCTGTTCCGATAAATCTGATCATATTATTGAAACATTTAGAATTCATTGGTCGGAGGCTTGGGCATAAGTCCTGATCTCTTGGAGGGTGCTGAGCCTAGCGTGGCAGCTCCTCTAGTAGCCGGCGATTTGGACGATGGTCTTATGTCTAGGGCTAAAGATACCGGCAAGTTTTTGTACAAGCATTTGGAGCCAAACGAACGCGTTGAAAAGATCAATACCATGGTAATCAAAACAATTAATTATAACTAATAAAACAGATACAAGCTAACACTATGCTGAATCAATGAATTTTTAATATAGATGGGGAAGCTGAAAACTGCGCTCGACTCGGAAACTACCTCAAGATTAGAATTATCACAAAGTGGAGAAATGGACAGTATTAAATTGATCGCACAAAGCGATTTACGAGTGCAAGCACTGAGTGTCTTACTTTTGCACTACTGCGCCGGTTTGCAACACGCGCAAGAAGCGTTAGACCGATCTCAAAGCAACAAGGACTCTTAACAGGCCTAACTTTTATCGAAAGAAAATCCAAGAAATTACCGATACATATTCCAATCCTCTGTACATTCTATTTCTCTTTGGTATAAACTAGCGACGGTCTATAAATTCAATCGATTATAATTCCATTCAGATATCTGTCTCATACACGTGTCTATGATCGTACGTATTATATACGCGCTTCGAAATTTCTCTTCAAATCGTACAGCGATATTCGTGTTAATAGGCCTCGAGGATAGTACTCGTAAATTTGATCGTGATACCTTAATAGTTAACCAGAGAACACCAAATATTAAGACTTGTATTTACAGATTCTATGTATACTCGTAGAGAACGGAGTACAACATATACCAGATGTGTTTACAGTTAGAGTATTTTCATCGGTTTTAGGTAAATAGTTACGCTGTAGAGCGATTAGAGTAAAGAAAACGGGAAAATAGTGTCTTGAGTTTAAGCATAAGGTAATGGGCAATTAGATAATTATAGTATTCGATAGCTTCGTGGAACAGATAGTATTCTCTTTGATATCGGTATAGCGATTTAAACTTCGATTTATCAGACTCAAACAGTTCGAAGCGAATTCTCTTTTTTTTACCGAATCGCGTTTTAGTGATCGTAAGCCAACTGCAACGAAACGCATCAATTGCGACTGATTTATCAAATACCGACGCGTATATTATTTATGCACAATTGTGAATGAAATACACGATACAATTCCATCCATAGATAACACGAACGTTAAGATGTCGATGTGTATTTCATGGCTTTACAAAATATTACGATTCATTGTTAACATGTAAAATGAATATATATAAAAAAGAAAAAAAAAAAAAAAAATCAATATAGATTGTTAAGCGAGTGTTCAGTGATAATTTATACTCATAGACTAACAAGACTGAAGACTAACAAAAAGACCAACGACAGCAATGTTTCTCGAACGATTCATTGCTTTCTCTAAATACGTTGTTCCAAGAGATGTTTTATGAATCGAGAAATGTTTTATTCGTTCAACGAGAAATATATACGCGGATAAAAGCGAAATCGAACAGGCGCGAGTCTATAGTCATTGGCGACGTTTCCGTTCAAGCTACGCGGAACATCCGAATTCTCGGTAAACATGAAAATACTTGAAAAACGGAGACGCAGTAACCAACGAGCGCACAAAGAATCTACGTCAGAGCCAAAGATTTTATAGGGCCAACGTTCGCGGTCGAACGGAAACGTTTTGCGAAGGTTCTTCGCCGACTATAATTGCGTGAAGCACCAGATTGCACCGTAAAAGCGGGAGAAAAATAGCCTGTAATATAAAATTTCCAACGATACCTACATCGTTCCTTTTTTCTTTCTTTCAACCGTGAATCAACGAACGTTTCGGAACTTCCACCGAATCCTTCGTCGATTCTTTTCGCGCGCAAACACGCGACTTTCGAACGCTCAGAAAAGTTGATTGCGCGGATTATTCGTGGAACATGATGTTTCTTTCTGTCACGCGTTGGCAGATCACAGTTGGCGTAAACTCAGAGCTTGGTAATTCCGACCGGATATAAAATTGCGCATCATTTTTGGAAACGCAAAATCATTGAGTTCACAAAGACAAGAGATATTCCACGTTCGTTGCCACGGATCGGTAGATTCATCAAGGATCCTGCTTTACAGCTTGGGGTAAATCTGTTAGCGACTGGAAAACTCTGAACACCTTGCCGGTATACATATATATATGTAGATATACACACATGTATATAGAAAGAGAAAAAGAGAGAACCAGAGGATTCACACGTGCACGGACGCGTGCATCGATCTCGCGGGATGCTGCGCAGCTTTTATCTCGTGTGCGTCATGAGAGAGTCAATACGAACACGACGACAGAGAAGTCATGGGGGATTTTGGCCCACGAATCTATTCTCGTCCATGAAATGCATGCGCAGTATCCTCTGGCCAAGTGCCAAACATACCAAAGAATCGTATAAACATTTTATCCCTGTTGGGCACTAGGTTCTACGATGAATGGAGAGCAAAGTCCTCCGTTTGAGAAGAAAAGAAGATGCGATCGATTTCCTCCAAGTACATTGCTACCCTCCCATCTTTATTGCGTTACATTCATTCTACCAGAGACACTCAAAGATTCTAAATTTTTACCTTATTTTTCCCTTACTTTTGTTTTTCTTTTTTTTTTTCTTTTTCTTTTATGATCGAATAAAAATCTTCGATCCGGATGGTAATGATGAGTCACGAATATTTTTCTTTTCAACATACAGCGTGATAGAGCGAACGAGAGATTCTCCCGGGAGAAAGGCGTGAAAATATGTTGTTTAATGTGGCGAAACGTACTTACACGTTCCTCGATCTCGCGACGTTAGCCAAAATTGAACACGAGCATTCGGTGTTTTCTTTTGTCTGAAAAGTGGCCTGGCAATATTTGCCAGTTCTTCCAGATGCTCGTGCAGGCTGTTTATTATCGCGACGTAGCGACGATGCACGTGTCCGTATGCAATCCCTTTTTTTTTAAAAACCGTCACTTAAAAAAGATTAATTGTACTTTTATGCCTCTACTCGATTTATTCGAACGAAAATGTTCGATACTATTTTCTATGGAGCATTATTTTCTTGTCGAAAATAACGAGGGTACGTTCAACAGTTTTATTCATCGATTTATCTATTTATAATCCGATTCGAACAATTACTCAGGAATATTTTCAATAATCGGCAATGGTAACACCGAGCACGTTTCCATCGTCGAGCGGAACGTACTCGTGCCATTTTTATTCGCGGTATTTACGCGGTCTTCGAGATGTATCGCGTTGTTTGGAACGAAATACAGAGAAAAACGTCTGAAACGGGGCCGCTGGCTGGAAAAGTTTGCCGCCGACGTCTAAACGGGCAATAATGAGTGTTCGTAATGGCGCAGTAGGCATCGTGCCGAACGAATGGTTCGTTGTATTTTCGACCTTGGTTTTTGACGATGCTTTTAGCAAATATTTCTCGAACGCGAATGAAAATGTAAGCGTACAGAACAAAGCTTTCGCTCCGGAAAGGTGGGCCGGAAGCGCGTGAAGCAAACGTTTTTCGTTGGGCCTCGCTCACTTCCTCGTCCTTACCGCGCGAGCTGCGCCGCTAATTGCACATTTATGTAACGATGCGATGAAATACATATATACACAGGGATAGAGAATAAAATATTCGAGCAACGACAATCTAGGAATCGTTTCGTACGTACGGTTGTATAATTTCTTAATTCGTTGTATAATTTCAGCTAATCTACCATCGAACGCTTCCCTTTTACGCTTCGTACGCGTATGGGAAATTTCGATCGGTTTTCTAGTATTGCGTAAGAGTTCTGGGCTTCTAGATAAGCGTGAAATGAAAAATTGAACCGACACCGATCTTTTATAATTCCTAGGAATTCTTCATAATTATATCATGAATTATAGATGAAAGAAACTTGGAATTAATTAAAGAGAAAAAAAGGCTAGCCGAAAGAAAAAATACAGTTTTGAAGCTCGTAATCGAACGTCGGGGCAGGAAGTTAGCCGGCGTCGTTCGCAAAATCACGTAAACGTGCCGTCACTTTCCAAACTTACACGATATCTGGGTCCCTTCCGAGTGCGGACACCGTCAAAAGAACTTCAATCTCGATAGAACGTGCAATTAGATGAGTCATCCCGTTCCGCGAGAACTTTTGCATCGGGTATTACGCTTCTGTTCGCGCGAATGTCTTCCTGTTTCCGTCAAGCCTGCTCTTAGGCTTCCTTTGCCTATGTGTCGTAGGTAAAGACCTTCGAGTGGTCGCATTTATCTGCCTATTTCTGTACGAAGAAACTTCAATGCCGCGTTTAACGTAGTTCGACTATTAAGAAGCGTAACGCGGAAAAGCTAGTCACTGTCGATCCACGAAAAGATCTTTTGATCTAGCGTCTGTCTTTCCGTCTTTTTCTTTCTTCGTCGAAAGGAAGATCGACGGAGACCCTGGAACGAGACGTGTCTCGATCGTGGAAACCTTGAGTCTGGCGTTCGTGAAAAATCTAAGTCCAATTTCGACAGGTTGCAGACCGAGTGCACCTGATGGTGTACATACGTAGTGGCTCCTACAGTTGTTTTCAAACAAAGAGAGGGAGTCGAAACAAAGTAGTCAGCTGATCCGAGATGCATCTTTGGTGGGAGACTCCGCGACGAGGGCTTAAATAGCACCGCGTGGAGTTGTGCACTTCAGTGCCAGGCAGCGTCACCTGAAACGCTCTCGTTACGGTACCTCTTTCCTCTTCTTCTGAGAGTTTTATAGCGTAAAAAATAAAGAAAACGAAAAGAAACAAAATATCGCGGGAATCTCGTGGCTTTGTGAAACATTTGCGAAGACGCAGCGATCTCGTCTCGGACGCGATCGTTCGATCGATGTTGTTGAAGCCAACGCTTTCGCATCGTACGGAGAACATTAGCGACGACGCTGAAGATTCGCATTAGACGCGATAGTTTCATGCGAGAAGTACCTCGTCGGAAAAGTGCGTTTCAAAGCGTTCTTTGTGCACCAGCAAAGGTTGCGTCTCGAAACATGATAGTTTCTTGATGTGGAAGAAAGTGAAGAGAATCGAGGGTGCTATCGATACTACGAAGAAGCCGTAAAAGCGTGTTCCTTGATCACTGTGCAACAAGTTCGACAGTGATTAGAAAACACCGAAGGAATNCCATCTTTATTGCGTTACATTCATTCTACCAGAGACACTCAAAGATTCTAAATTTTTACCTTATTTTTCCCTTTCTTTTGTTTTTCTTTTTTTTTTCTTTTTTTTTTCTTTTTCTTTTACNTTTTTTTTTTTTTTTTCTTCCACGGAAGATTGTTTTTCTTTTTCACGTTCGACGTACGTAATTAAAACAGAAGAGATGAGACCACCCGCGTACAATGGTGACGATGTGCAACAGATTTCTCAGGAGCAAGGAGAGAGGAACGTGGCCATGGCTGTTTGCGTGCAGTTGGCGGGCCGGGCAATAATTAGGGTAGTTTCCCGGTGCGAAGAGGCCCAGGACAATTGTAATCTAGGTAGGTCGGATCCGTCGTTGCATAATATTCTATCGTTAATGACGTTCTGATCTGTTTAGTCCGCTAACATCGATCAAGCTTTGATTTCTTCGCTAATCCATCGAACTTAAAAGCTATTATTTTGTAGGAAAGAGTTACCAATAATACAAAATAAAACCGTTGATTAAAAAAAATATAAAATACCTATCTTTGTCAGGAAAAATTGACCGAATAAGCTGAACAGAATCGGTAGGCGAAACGTAATTGTTTCCATCGCGTTTTATACTTTCTACGCTACGATATCTTTCCGCCTTTGAGGTATTACACTTTCGCTCCGCTGAGGATTTCATTTGGGGAAAGAAAACGTGTTGAAACATTCATCGAGTAGTATTCCCATTTCTATAATCTCCTAGAGATCAACCCAGATATCCTTCAACTTCTACTGTACTATCAACGAACGAAAACAATTGTAAACGTTTCACGAGGAAAAAAAAAAGAAAGAAACGAAATCGTATAATGGACTGCGTAGTTTTAGTCATTGATTAAATGATAAATGTTCAGATAAGATATCGAACAATGTTAAAATTACATATGTTTCTCGCGAAAAGTCTGCACATGTTAATCGTCTTTTTACCACTTCCATGTTCGCGTTCGATTAAACCCCACCGAATGGATTATTTCTTAATCAGTTTCACTAAACTTTCCTACCAAATGCTTGCGGCCAAGCACGAACTATACATCGTAGATCGGGTAAACTGCAAATCTTGTACAAGCCGTTTAAGCGGCCGCGGTTGTTCGTAACGCATGGTCTGACCCCCCACTGGTATAATCCACTTACAACAGTAGATTCGCCGGTAACGTAATTCTCGGATCCCTATCTCGCTCGAGAATCGAAAATAATTTTCTTAACCGAGTACAAAATTGTGAAAGCAGCCCGGTATGTGTGTACAGTGTGTAGACAACGCTACATTGTTCGCACGATAAACACATAGCCACGAGCAATTTGTTCCATCGCGAGGTAATTGATTGTTTTCGACTCCACAGGGGTGTCATCGATATCGATAAGCTACGCGCAATGGAATAATGTAAATTAATAGACACGTGTCATCGAGCGACCTTAGAATTCGTTCGGTTAGAGGACTAATAAAGTTGGCAACTCGATACGTGTTTCTGGCCGGCCTTGATTCGATGATTCGACCGACCCGTAACGAGCTCAACTTTCAAACTACCGTGACAAATTAGCTTGACCAGCACACTATGCGTCGTTGCATGGGGAACTTTGAAATGCTTAGGACGATCGATCGATGCCTTCGGGATCGACGCTTACTCTTCGATCACCGTGTAGATCGCGCGACTCGTTTCCTGATTCAACCTGAAAGAAAGAACGAGTCTCGGTCCTTGCCTTATCCGTACACCCGGATAGATTTGAGACCTTTCTCAATGCCGCTTCTTCCAGTTTTATCTCGATCCGATCTATATCGGTATCTTCTGGCTCGGTCGATAGGCCTCCATTTTCTGTAACATTTTTTTTGTATTCGTTAACTGGTCCTTTTTAAATTTTATTTCATTTTATTGTTTATTTTTTTTTTTTTTTCTTTGCTCTTAGTACGGTTTAAAATAATATTTTCGAGCTGTCAAAAGTAAATACAAGATTTCTAATCGGTAACTGGCGAAAGTCTCGGAGCGGAGAAAACGAGAGCGAGAGGCACTTGGCAGCCACGCTCAAGGAGTCACTCTACGTTTGAACGCGTGTCTCTGTAATAATACTTGTTAGCGATCCTCGAGAAGAAATGGTTCGGCAACAAGCTTCCGAGCAATGACCAGGAACGACCCCTTTGATTTAAGTTTCGCGTGAATGACTGATAATCTGTATTGAATCGTGTTATCTGGAATTGATTTGTTATCTAAGGGGTTGTTTTCATTTTTACATTTTTAAATTCAATACGTAATAACTGCTACTAATAAA
>SMSQ01001893.1:30510-89769 GCA_019453375.1 Ctenoplectra terminalis | reverse complement strand
TTTTTTTTTTTTTTTTTTTTCTTACAGCGACACGGATAAACGCGTGCAATTTTATAATATACACATATAAAATTTTTATTTTAAAATCGTTAACGTTATCACGTTGACTGTTGATATTGTTGTGCGATATATCGATGCGTCAACCGTGAGTCAACAGCCCGTCAACAGGAAAGATCTTTTGCACGTTTTGGAGGCATCCGTGTGCACGAAAGGTCAATCTCGGAATAGTGAACCGCTACAAGGCCTTGGCAAAGTAAATGTACGCGCTTTGCATGCCGCACGAGATTCGTTCCTTCTTCCTGATCCTTTTTACATGTATTCGCGACAATAGTGTTAATGAACTACTAAGTAGTTGCGTCATTTCATCCCTTGTTTCATTGTTTTTGAATATTTTCAAATACGATCTTCGTTTAACCGTAAAACTACCAAAGCGGTCAAATGACCGATTCGTTATTTTTCATAGAGATTTTATAAATATTTAACGGTACACTATTTTTAGTATTTTCTATGATTTCCAGTATTAATAATTTAAAGTATACGGTTAAAAATTTGTTTCTCTCGCATAATGTATTTTCTCGAATATCTGTTATTGTGATTTCTTTGGTACGAATAGGTACGCTTTAATCGTTGATAGTTTTAGCGTTAATGAAAATATTCAATAGTTTTACACATGGTTTCCTTTCAAATAAGATTAGAATTTCGACATTCAAATTTTGCGTTACATATATGCGCGAACTTAAGAAACCAAACTCACCAATACACGCGATGTGTAGATATCTAAGTTCTTGTGGTGTTATTTGTCCGGAGTGAAAAACGGGAAACTTGTGTTTGAATAAATGAGTCAGCTTACAGTTTTATCGTTCAATCTGAACGTTGTTCTCTAAAAAAATATGTATGTTAGTATTGATATAAATATTTAATAAATTCGTTTGATTGAAAGTTGGTTGATTGAAAAAAATTTTTTTTTTTAACAAACAATTATTTTCTACGCGAAAAACACGGACAATGCTGTATGTTTTTCGTAACCACTAGGTAAAATACGAGTGTATGCACCCCGTACGCTACATGAATACAGGTACGAGAGGCGCCACCATGTATGGAAACGTAACCTTAAATGGTAGCTTGCCACCAAAGCCATTTACTACTTTATAGCAAAAAGTCATCGTCACTGTCAATACAAACAGTAAAACATAGTCGGGTAGTTCACTCGGTTAATAATGTTGGAATTCTTTTGGTCCAAGGCGTAATACGATGAAAAAAAAAAAAAAGAAAAAACTATTAAAACATTTTAAAGTATAAAAAGGTTCGCTACCAAAGAAGATGGTTTCTTTGTTAACGAACTATTTCAAATGTTCCACACTGTATCTACCAATTAAGCGAAAAAATAATACATATTTTACCTCGTGTCGTATCAATACGTATCTATTACTGTTCGAGAATTAAAATTAATCACTTTAAATCATGCGTAAACATTTTTAACAATAAGAATTATAAAAGTATCGAAAGTAACAACTCGACTCGAATTGGAGAAAAGCGCGTCGAACTTAAAACTAAACGCGCAGGCGCGAGAAATATGGCGACAAGAATTCCTAAACGCGATATCGAGCAAGCGAGTGTCCCGCATTTATTTTCGCGCCACCGAAACGCTTTTAAAATACTTTTCCGATTAATTAAAATTCAAATTAGAATTTTGTAAATTTAATGAATTATCAAAGAAATCCGATTACCTAAAGCATTAAAACTCATCGAACATTTTGGAAACATTATTGTCGTTCGTTTCTGGGCTGTTCTATGAAAATACGAATTTCCGGAAAGTAAAATGAATGTCAAGGCTGTCGGGCGGGTGATACTTATTTTTGAAATTTATCGAAAATAAGTATTCCGTAGTTAGGCGGCTAGACGGTCGGACTCGAGTATTCGTCGCGTATTAGTTAGCCTGAGCAAGATGGCGAACGCAGTTACGAGAGTGGTGTTGCGCTGCGAGGATGCACAAGAAACTAATAATCTTGGTAAATTATTTTACAAATAATATCAGAGAAATCGCTTCGATAAACGTTTAGAATTTTGATTTTTGTCAAAAATTATATCTAACCTGTTTAAATTAATTCTCACTGATGTTGATACACTTATTTAGTTCACGACCTAGTTTTCGTTGCCACAGGTGTATCGCGGGTTTTATAAAAGATAATGTTAATATTTATCGATTCGTTTAATATTTTCGATATAGCACTTATTTAGTAATTAAGAATAAAGTTTCTATAAAATTTTTAGAGTTAGAAAAAGTGTTTGAAAAGTGTGCGAACTTCTATTGTTATCGTCGCGAAATATTGATACACTGACCTAGTTCGACAGCTGATCTGTCAAGAGCACAATACGACGGACACGATATCTTCGTGCTCCAATTGTGACAATTGAACGCATCGCTGTTCTTTTTTTGTTACACCTAGTCTAAATATTTATACCACATCATTCGCGAAAATTGTGCGTCTCATTTTTTATGTATAACGAGTGACAAGGTGTTTTATTATTTTAATACAGACTTAGAATAAAATTTGTCTTTTTTTTTTTTTTAGATTTTATTCTGCTGCTCGCTCGTTTGGCCGCGCAATGCTGTGATCCATGTATGTGTAACATTGCGAGCTGCCGATTCAATTTACTACCATATTTTTACTAACTCCAAATAAGTACCCTGTACATTTAAGATAATATGTTCTATTATTTTTTATGCGTGGACTTGACATATTGTGTAATAAATCGTACAACTGCCAATCTATGGGCGATCGACTGCTGACATCTTCGCCATAATCGATCGATATTTTGATTTTACAAATCGTCAAAAGGAAAATACAGAATTCTATTTAAATAAATTTATAATTCAGGTATACCAATTATAATACGTACGAATTCACTGTTTTCCTCTGTTTAGATACGTGTCACATGAACTTGCAAGAATTTTTTTTGCAGGAACGATTGTATTTAATTTATACGAAGAATATGTATTAAAATGTAATCTAGCTTTGTGTAAATGCACAACAGGTATCAGAATGTATTACTCTGTATTTCTGATCTAGTCAATTGTCCGCGAAATGTTACAATACACTTTAAGAAACACAGTTCTCTCTTTTTATCCCCCTAAACTCACTTTCTTTATAATCATTGATAAAAAATGTTAAGGAGTGATAGATGGATCCACTGGATTTACAGCTTATTCACAAAACACGTTCGACCACGTTGTATTGGTTTAGTAGCTATATTTTTTCGATATTAATAATAATAATTAAACATATAATGAGTCACGGAGTTAATTATCTACAATACTTGTTCATGGATATAAAATCACAAAATATACATAAAATGGACGCAGTTTAATATTGAGAATGAAGGTAGACATACGGATCTCGTTCTTCTTTTTCTTCTTTCTATCGTTATCTAATGGTTTTCTCTTTTCACTTTCACAAAGTGATACAGCCATCAACGATCGATGTTCAAACGAAAAGTACCGCGGTCAACTTTCCGTTGAAATCGATGACCGCACGCGAAAATACTATCGACTCTCGCAAAATCTGAAGCTCCTCGATGCCCTTTCTCGCGACTAACGATAAATTAAAAAAAAAATCTCGCGAAGATACATACTGCGTGCGTATTATCGACTGCTCGGGGAGCGCAGCGAAACTTACAATAAAATCGCACATCGGAGGGGTGAGGGGGCGTAAGAATTACAGCGAACGAACTGGCAGCAGCTGCGGCAGAGGGGAGGGCCACTGATCTTTGTTTAACTTGTGTACTTGCGTATTTTATATACCGAAGCTACATTTTAATGAGTGATTATAGTTTTAGTATATATATATATAATATATACATATACATATTTTTAATACGCGGGCATATATACGACTATACGATTTCGGAACATCGCAATCAAATCTAGGACGAATCTAGGCTATGTAACAGCGAAGCTAAGAGTTCCTTCCATAGATGCCGAAATAGAGGCGTTTTTTCTTTAAATTAATTAAAAAACAAATAATAAAAAAATAATAAAAAAGAAAAATAATAATAATAATAATAATGTTAACGCCACCACTTCGTACTTATACCTGTAATGGAAACAAATTCATCGCTTCGCACGATACACATCAAATCTGGCACTCACACACGTACCACTCACTTCGTTCTTCCTCCCATATCCCTGCATTATGTACACAAATATATCCTAACTAAATTCACATCCAGGCAATATCATAAACAAAACTTAGCCGACCAATCTTCGGAATTTACTTCCTGTACAGAGCACCACCTAATCACCTTCCAGTTGCATTCAGAAAAAAAAAGAAAAAAAAATGAACGACGTCAATTAATAAACTTATACAACAATAAAAGACAAAATAACGACCTAAACATAATTGTAAAGTAGCCACGTCACCTTTCTATCGTCGGCAAAAGTAAGAAACGAATCGAAAATATTAAAACAAATATTGTGTTTTTGTAACTTTTTACAATATATGTACGATTTAAGTAAAAACAAAATTTAAAAGCACTAAAACTTCGATTTCTTCAACTTCGGCAGAGATAGTATGAATTCGTCAGTGAGTTGCCTCTTTTACAACCAAATCGATAAAAAAAAAAAAGAGAATACATCAAAACTCGTTCAGTTACAACAAATCGCAATTTTATCCGTGACGTGTAGGCGGAGCACATGTTACATGTATATTATACGACAAAGATATTTATTTTCATTAATGAAGTTGCAAATTGTTCACTTGTGCACGTCTAAATTACAGAGGCACATTTCCAGAGCCATCCAAGTGATCAGGGTGCTTTTATCATTTTTCTTAGAAAAATGTATCGTACCTCGCAGGCATTAAACAGACGTATGATGAAACCTTTTTAAATGGTTGGATGTAAGATCATTCTAAGTAATCGTACGATCTTAATATTCTATGTAGTATTAAGTGAGTTGAACATGTCGACCACTTTTGTATAAAAGAAGCTAGATCTTAAAGATGAAACTTGGTTTTCTCTTTGTTCTTCTTTGTTCGATAAACTGATGGAAAACAAAGGGAAGTGTGTTGGGCATAATTGACTGAATCTTTGTCGAGACGTGAAATTCCCACAAAAATCATAAGATTGGCACACATTAATTTCCATTTATACGAAATCGTTCACTGACTTAGGCCCACGATTTGACCAGGGTACATCCTGAAATCTTGTGCCATTTAACCAACACAAAACCCTCGATTGATAAGAATATCGTAAATCGCTATTTTTAATCGTCCAATGTACCGTATTGAACTAATAGCGCGAATAACCTTGACACTTCTCCACTTCGTAATTCTTAAACGTCCTAGTAGAAGTGGCTAAGTATTATAAAGGTGGCACTCTATGTAAGATGTAGGTACAAAGCCCTCGATTGGTTGCGAAATACGACGGACACGCGTCCAGCCATCCCCTTGATCTAATTCGATCATGTACAACTCTTCTCCATCATACATCGGTATGGAACCTTCGCTAGTTGCTGAAAATGCAAATTTTCAAGTTATACGTTTCTCAAATAATGAACACAGATAAATCATATAATTTGTAAGAATCTTTAAGAAAAACTCCTCAGTATACACACGTACCATCGAAAGGATAAAGAGCCCTACACGTTCCCAATGGTGGTTGAGCATCAATTTCATCGACATAATATTCTTCACCGCCACTACCAGGGAGCGACGTCCTCGATTCCCCAAGACCAGATTCCGGGCTATTCGTGGAACTGTGCATCAGTACCGTAAAGCGAAAAGCGTGTCTAATTGATCTAGTTAAAAATTCTAATCTGTGTTTATACCAATTCAAAAACTCATCATTATGGCAACGATTCTTCCATTTAATGAAAAAAAGAAAGAAAAAAACAGGAAACCTTTCGCATTAAATCCTGAGCTAAGTCCGTAACATTAACTAATATGAAGTCGGTAGAATCCGAAACAAGAATAATTCATTTAATTAAAACTTACCCATGCGTCGGCTGCGGAGTACCCGGGGCACTTTTCTTGTGCATTGGTTGATTAGCATTCGCGTTGCTTACACTCGAATCGGACGCTGATCTTGAAAGACTTTCCTCTCCTCCCGAATGACTGGATCTTCTTGAACTGAGCGGCCTCGTTGCGGAACCATTGCTGGTCGGTTTTCGCGGTGCTTGACTGGGACTAGAAATTTTAATTACACAATTTACACGATGGACTAAGTAGATCGTGAAAGGAGTCTATGAAATTTTCCAAGGTCACCTGGATAGGCTGACGCCGGCTCGCATTGCTTCTTCGAGATAACCTTGGAACTTTGCCAACTCCGCACCGAGTTTATCCAGCTTGTTGCTCGATTGATTCAATTGTCCTTCTATGCTCATCGGATCTCCTAATGCAGGATTTTGTTCGTATACGCCTTTCATCTTCATTAAACCGTCCCTTGCCGCCGTTTCTTGTTGAATCTTCGCTTGAATCTCGTCCAGCCTTTGTTGTAGTCTCTTCTTGCGTTGATTCGGTGGCAGATCGCTGCAATCCTCCTTTGCACCGTCGCCATATCCAGGCATATTATTCTGGAATGTTTCAATTTAAGTATTCGAGTTCCAAAGATATGTCTTAGCAAAAATTCTAATGGATTACAATGTAAAACAGAGGAGAAGAAAGCACGTGATTATCATAGATATGACAGTAAAGTTAATTCTACGTCACCAATTCAAAGTTAACGAACAGAAATTCAACAACGTTCACCAATTTATGTTATATATGCGTCACTATCACGAGCATACTTGGAGTTGGACAAATTATCGGTGGAATAAAAAAAAATAAAAAAATAAAAAAAAATGTATACATAAAGACACAAGTATTTTGCAAATAATTTTCAAAACAGTGAGAATCTGACAATAAGGATTGTCATACGAAAGACAATGGCGATCGTAAAGAAATAGACAGACCTTCAAAGCTATGCCCACCTCGATCAACTTCTGTTGTTCGCATGAAACAAATTCCAAAAGCGTATCATTCAGCAAATGGATCAGGAAAAAAAACGATCTTAGGCGGTAGCGTTAGAGTAAAAACTCAGCAAAGAAAAACATCGGTAACGTCATATATTTCGCCATGCGTGAAATATATCACCCTTTTAATGCTGTCTGAGTTTGTACTCGGCCAACAAGACACATCTAACAAACACACGTAATTACTGAATCATATCTGGATGCAAAACAAAATGCTGATGTTATACAGTGGCAGGCGAACAAGCGATTTTGTAGTGTACTTACTAAGTACAACAGTATCCAAATTCATAGTCCATGGATGATTGGAAACAACAGACCACAGGCAGATCGAACCATCCACCAAATTAATAAAAAGTACAGAAGAAAGATAAGTTATGCTTGCCTCGCAAAAAATCAACACGATACTATTGCAAATTATCTATCGAATCGAATGGAATGAATATAACGTATGTCGTGGTGTCTTTTTTGCCTTAACGATCGTACAAAAAAAAAAAAAAAAAAAAAAATAACAATAACAATTGTTTTAAAATAAACGACACAGTACTAAAAAAAAAAAGAAAAAAACTAGGGGAACAAAAATCGCTAAGACAATACAAATTATACGAATTATTCATGCTGTAAAAATCTGTGTGCGTATTACAGGCCTGCTGATTAAATAATTATGCGAATATGCGTTTTAAATAACAATAAAAGAAAAAAAAAAAAAAAGATAAGACACAGGGATATTTCGTGCATATTGTAATATTCTTTCGTTCTTACTTTTGGTATTCTTATACTCTTGGAGGAAGAGAGAAAAAAACGTGAACAAATGCTCGATTCACAAAACATATTTATGGCACAAGTAAGATCTACGCTGGTAAAATGCCCCGAACAACATTTACCTTATTGCTACTGAATATGCCGAACAGACCGACCCTCTTCTTGATTTTACCACCAGAAACTGTACCCTTCACCGTCAGGTGGTGATTGTGTATCGGCTGCATCACTGGCTGCGACAACTGACTATTGCTGTCGTACGTTTTAGCCACGGAAAGGTCTTCGAACGGAAAATCTCCCGGTGGTTGAAAACCGCTTTTGTAACGTTCGATTACCAATAATGTGTCTTTTTTCTCATTGATCTCGTTCGCCGCTTTCTCGATACCGTCTAAACACTGAGCGATTATCGGCGCCACCGCTCGTTCTATTTCCACGGACTTTAGCATGTAGTTTCGCATATTTTTTATTCTTTTTTCGTCGAGCTCCTGCAACATGATATATAGAGCGTTAAAACTGTGTAAATCTTCGGAAGACAAAGCCTCTGAATTAAACTCGATGTATTAAGATCAAGTAAAATATACCTGTAGGTGTTGAAACACCTCTGGCATTGCCGTGTGATAATGCAGCGTCTGCATGTCGTTTGTTTTCTGCAACTGATTCGCATACTCGGTCTTGGCCTCCTCGCTCTGCTGTGTCTTTAAGGTCATGTTCATCCTCTGCTTCTCGACCTGAGCACAAAATAAAACGTGTAAAGTTCACAGGTTGCTACATCTATCGATCTAGAATCGTTCGATGGTTCTGAAGCGAGTTAACGCGAGATTTTCTCTGGTTCAAAGGTGAAATAACAGGTCGAAACCATCCACTTACTTCCGCTCTCGAAAGATTCAGATCAGCGTCTGCCCTCTGATAATTTTCGACCGCTCTTTCCGCCTCACGGAAAGCTTTCTCGTACGCCTTCCTGGCGCGCTCCAGATTCCCGATCTGACCGGTCAGGTTCGCCATTAATCTGGCACCTTCTTGAAGATGCTTCTTACGATCCTCCTTGAAATCCTTCACGAGAATATTCAATTCCCTTAGCACGTTCGCCTGCAGGTTCTCCGCGATCACTTCCCTTTGTCCTGCCTGATCGTTTACTTCGTTCAGTTCCAACTTGAATGCCCGACATGGACTATATCTATGATAAGAAGGATTTATTTTATTCGTGTATTTAAATAAATAAATAAATAAATAAATAAATAAATAGATGAAGAATTTTTTATTTTTATGAGAAACAGAAACTAATAATTAAAATAATAGAATGAAACGATACACCGATAAGAATCAAATTTGAAAAGATAGATATACAAGAACGCAACTTTGAAATAACATGGTGTTACAAATGGTTAAAGACTGAATTTAATGACACAACAGGGTATCATAAATCTCTTTGGTGTACGTAAATGAATATGACGCACGACGAAACGACACGAGAAAAGAAGCGAGCCCGTAGGCGCAAACCGAGCAAGTTACTGAACTTATAAAGCAACCTACCCACGCCCTAAGATAAGAGATTAGCTAGTGTTTTCTGTCACGCCACGTATGAAATATTGAAGCTGCTCGAGAAGCATTCCAAGTTATTGGGAACTATAAAATCTCAACGACTGTCGGACTCATCAATTTCGACCATTAAAAACGAATATCGAGGGGATTGAGGTTTACGAAATAAACTAAAAGTATACAAAAATTGGCGAAGTGCCAAGTAAAGAATCGTTTCAGAAAATAACAGGATATATCCTTCGACAAATAATTTGTCTTTGATTAAAAAGTCTGTTAAAACATATCTAATTTATACGCGAAGAAAAAAAGAAAAGAAAAGAAAAGCAAAGAAAAGAAAAAAAAAAGCAAAAGATGGCAAAGTATATGTTGAAATAGGAATTATTTTGAAGTATTATTCATGTCGAGGAACATTACTACGGACCGTGGATCCGGTATTACGCCTCTGAGTTAGCTCACACTTACTGATAATCCTCCTCCTCTTTCTTCTTGGGTTGATAGCTCTTCACGAGACGTCTGCAATCAGAAACGAAACAAGATTACCGATGCACGTGCAACGATGAACCTAGCGGAAATGACACGCCACGATCTCACCGTGTCTCACCATGTATCACCATGGAAAATAATTTGCTCGCGATTTATCTAAAAATCGGAGAGAAGAATCTTGCGTTTAAACGGTGTTCGTCCTTTTTCAGCTGTCTGCGGTCTAAAGTTATTTCGAGACCGATGTCTCTCGGTCGAACACGAGTTGCACGTCGCACTCATTAGTAGTGAAACGTGAAAATTGGAACTTCCATAATGGCGAAAGAAAGAAATTTAAGAACGTAATGAGATTACGCGACAGAACGATGATTGGTCTCGCGTTTCATACAGAGCGATAAAGTTAAACGTTTCGAAGAATTCGATGCAGTGATTGCGTTTAGTCATTCGCGGAGCGAAAAATAACTGCGACCGAGTCATTCTAATTTGAACACGACGGGCCAACGAGTTAACGATGAATGTGTGCCGGTTAACTAAATGTACTATCATCCGGAAGTTGACGCGTCCTTGATACCAGATCAACCATACGTCGTACGGGGGCTCCAACGTGCCACGAAGCCGGAAAACAGTTCGTGAAAACGGGCAGCGATTTCTAAAATACCGAGAAACGCGTGTCGTAAACCGCAAAGCAAGTCCAAGTACGTGCGCGTGTCAGAGATTGGAAAAGCTATTTTCGAGTCTGCTTGGATTCCTCTTTCTAGGTCTGGGTTACTGTCCAAAAATTGGGAAAGCTACAGTTGGTTATATTTGTTCAGCGATTACATTTTCCGATTAAGCTTCAACTTCATTTCCACGATACCAAATTTTTATAGCCACGCAAAAGTATTATAAAAAACTTAATATATTTGAGCTTAAATTAAGCCAAATTAAATACAATTGTGCGAATACACTTGGAACCACTGCATTTACAAGTCGATGCTTAATCCTCTTATCAAGATCAGATCATTGTTCAAGAGCTCAAACACATTCGAGCTGACTTAAATCGTAACATCGAGGTCTAGGTCGCTAATTATGAGAAATAAAAGGAGCAAAGTTATTTTGAATCCGAGTATCGTTGGTTAGGTGCAGGTTATTAAAAGTACCGAAGAAAAAAAAAAGGCTGGAAAGACTATTTCTGTATGATCCTCGGTTCTTCTTTCTAGAACTGGGTTAGCGTCCGATAATTCATCGTGCATTGCACCGAACTTATCTAACTAACCGAGAAACGTAAGAAATCATAAGCGCGCCAGATTTGAAGAATGTAACCGTATTTCAGAGTGTTCGGAATGCTTTTAATGAAAATCAACGGTGCATCGAGGAAAACTTGCCACGCGGTAAAACGGTACTCCATTTGTACGAGTAACACGAGCATGTATCGCAGAAATTACGACGCATTAAGGCGAGGAACGTGCCCGTGATAATTTATATGCAGTGGAACGAACGTGCCACGGGATAGATGTGTGACGAGCACGCGGAATCATTTTCTCTAGGCTTCACATGCGCCAATTGATTAAGGGACAACGATAACCGTTGGCGGTAATTAAAACAGATTCGAAAGAAATCGGTATGCCTTTGTAAGTACTTCTGATGCGCTTCCTTCTTCGATCAGAGGCCAAGATACATCACGCAACAAAGGAATACTTCAAATATCGTACGATACGATCTCGAACACATTGTTACCGCTTTTAGCGTACGCAATCAATAGTCTGATAGTTTGATATGTATCATTTCTTCATACGATACGTATGGCAAAACGTTGAATATTATCTCATTATCACGTTCCAAATAGGTTGAAAATATTTTTTGTAAAATATTAGGTACCGTTACTCTGTCCAAACAACAAACGGTCCAGTCACAAAAAATTGTAGCTAGATGAAAAAGAAACTATTTTAATTTTTCTAACTCTCCATCTATTAATTTAAAAATGACAATGGTGTCCAGATAATGGGATGGTGTCTTCTTTTTTTTGTAGCAATGATTTTTTATTTTTTTTTTATTAAATCGTATCGATATCAACAGAGAAAATAAGCTGTTTCCGAGACACCCGGTTGAACAAAAGTGTGCAACAGTAGACGGCATTCACGGAACAAACAAGGGGGCCCTTTAATACAATATTACTGGCTACATCGTGTCCGTGAACTCATGGGGTGCGTGAGACGCGCTCATTATACAGGATGTCCCATTGAAATCGTTAACCTCGGATACTACGCCCCTTGTTAATTTATGTACAAAAGAAGAGGCACGCTACGAGGTTCGACAGAGACAAACACGATAAATCTCGCGAGAATCTATGCACACGGTACGAAAAAAACTTAAGTCAGGATTTCTTACCTAAGTTTAGCGGCATATTCAACCTCGATAGCGCATCGGTCACGAATGAAGTGGCCATACCTTTCGAGGAACTCTATCCCTTTTTGCGTGTGCAGGGATAGATTCTCGTACTGGTCCTGTAACAAAAAGACACGGACAAAATTAGTGGACATGCTTTGGGTGCTCCTCCAAGTCGCACAAAGTGATCCTATTTTTTTTTTTTATATTTTATTCTTTTTACTAAATTAACCCTCTATAGCGCCATGTGATTTATCACTGTCCTATTCGATTTTATTACCAGGCTACTGTACTGGTATCCAGACACTCGATTTATAAAAACTAATCGTTCAAAAATTCTTAAATCAAACATTTCTAATTAGAACTTCTAATGAATGTATTAAAAAATACACATATTTAACGTCCCGATAGACTATTTCGTTTCAAACCAAGTAAAGAACGATCCAATTTTTCGTTTAACCCCTTCACCGTCCCCAGTGTCCCCAATATCCCTCAAGAGTTTAAAAAACAAGCCGCCATGAAAAATGTAAAAACAGATTGAATCGCGATCGGGATATAACGCAGCTCCATTTTCATTCATCGATTGTCCCTGAACCCTCTGTTTGTCAAAGAACAATGGATCGAACGTCGGTTGCACGGCTTCTTAAAATTTCTCCTGCGAGGGTACCCGCACAAAAAAGTTCTGCAACTTCACCGGTTGGTTGCTCGAACCGATGCACGAGCCACGATGTCCCCGATCGTCGGAACATTTCTCCACTTGGCGTCGTCTGCCACGAGGAAAGGTAGAAAGAGAGAATTTTTCCTCGCAGAGAGACACGGTTGAACGGCGTGTGCACGCTCGCCGGTGCTCGGTACGAGGGTATCCATTGCGGTCGACGACTGAGAAAACCTCTTGGTACATACACACGCGCCGCCCTCCTCGAAACAATGAGGGATTTCGCAAGGCTGCACGGCGGACGGTAGAAAAGATTTCTGGACGTTTAGCGGCTCGGCACGAAAAGTGAAACTGGACTCTGTTCGTCGTTGCCGCAACGTGCACTCGCGACTACGACTGGTCGGAGACCACAGGCCAGGGAACCCATAGGTTCTGCCCGTTTTATCGGACTTATGAATCGCAACAACGTTGCTGCCACAGCCTCGACACGCTCTTTCTTCCGCCGACGAATTTTCATTCACGTTTTGACCGAGCCTCGTGAATGGAGCTCGAAAGACGTGTGTCTTAATCCTGCTACGGTCCTCAAATTTGTTTCGACTCGAGAGCGCTCTCGTTTCACTGGGAAAAAAAATTCGCATATTAACGGTGGGTTTTTTACATATGTGTTTCTCAAAATTGTAAATTTTTTAACGAAAAGGAATCTCAATTGGATCAAAAATGACCCGAGGGCTGTAGCAGGATTAAGACAGATATTTAATGTTTTATCGAGGACTGTGGAATCGGCGAGCAGAATTCCCGACCATGACCCTGATTTCTAATTTTTGTTCTCTTCAATTTCGATTCCTACATTTGGAATAGATTATTGTATTTAGATGTATTTTACAAAGCTATAAATTTGATTTACTTTTTCTCGCCTTTGTCGCCACTCGTTTCACCGATCTTTATGCGGTGGCCTATCACGCTTCAGAATTCACAGTTTTCGGAGTCGGACTCAGCATATTTTCTTCCAACTCCAACTCTCCGACTTGAGTAATCAGAAATTCCCTTCGAATTCCAACTCCACAGCCTTGGTTCCATCCGTGATCGATAGGAGAAGTTGACCAATGCTCGGTTCAATTTGAAGAACACATAACCATTACTTGGTATCTCGAATTGCGAAAGAAACTTAACTTATAGACAAGAAAAGTGAATAGATACGGCGAGAGTAAGCGAAACCACGCGCGTTAAAAAAATTTCAATTTATATAGTTTAATATACTTTTTTTAGTATCCTTACGGAGATGATAAAAATTGGTTGGTAAAGCTGACCCGATAGAAATAGGTGCAAACACTATATAAATTAGATTAATTGTGCGATATCTTCGTAACGCCCTAAATGAAACGTGGATTCCCTGGCTTTTTGTAAACCTATCGAATCTTTCCTCCCAATAATCACAACAATAAGTACTTTCACACCTCCTGCTAATTTTACGACCTCGTTACTTTTCTTCCATCAGCCATACTCAAGTCGTTGCCACTATTTTACGCGTTTCAAGGATGATCTAAACAAACTTAAGGTAAACTTCGCATGGCGGTAACTAGGGCTTCCGCCAGACACTCGAAACGCGTACACATCCAACGATTTTACGACCCCACCGTTGTATTTCTTTTACCGAGCACACGTACGAAGTATGATTAATGGAACGTCTGATTCATTCGCTGAGAACGACTGCGCAAACCCACCCCTTCCACGGAATATGGACACCGAAGAGGACACTACTGTATTCCCTCGCGTGAAGAATCGAAAGCGATTAACCAACGTACAAGCGCCAGGATACCGAGAATTCCTCAAGGTTCTGGGAACATGAAAGAAAACGACATTCGCCGTAGTCGGAGTCACGGAATGGAAGCTTTATCGTTCAAGGACGATCCTGTCTTTCAACATTTACGCTAGTCGCGGTTTAAGGACAAATCGAGCTCTCGGCTATGGCAACGTTTAGCTCGGATCGTGTTCAGGGAAAGAGAGTGGAAAAGAAGTAGAGAGACGAGAGGAGGCATGATCGAGTCGACTATGCTGTGGCATTCGAAACGCGTTACTTTCATTTCCAACAAGTAGCCATTCAAGGGCCACGCACTGATTGTAAGACGCGCTTCTACCCGTGCAGACCTGGTCGATCGGTGGCTCTTTCTTTTCTAGAGATCCACCTTCGAGTCAGCTATAAAGAAAAAAAAAAAGAAAAAAGAAGAAAAAGGGAGAGAAGAACAAACGAGATCTCGTGACGCATCGATGTCACGCGTTCAGGATATATGTGGTCGGTGTACAGGTCTCTCCGGACGCATCGAAGTAATTAGCGTTTGTCGCGTGTACACCCCTGTTTGAAAGTCTTGGAATAGTTATCAGTAGACTGCGTATTTTTAAGCAAATTAATGCTTTTATGGATGTAATCTAAATCATGGAAGCTAGGTAGGAAATTGTTTTATCGAGTAAATTTTACGAGTATTGTATTCTGGGTTTATTTATACGTGTGTGTAATTTTCATTCAAATGTTCCATAAATCCATTAAAATACGCAGTTATTATATTTGCATCAAATCTGACCTTTAACACTTTGTGCGATAAAAAAAAAGTATGCGGTGCTGATATATTAACAGGAATAAATTTTGTTAGAAACAATGTGAGTTCTATAATCTTTTAGCTGTGGTGTACATCTGCTAGTGGCGGTGAAATACAAAAGACAAAGGTAAAAGTTACGAGTCATCAAACCATACGTTCCACGGTTAATTAATCGATGTTAATGATAGCGCTCTGTACAATGTGTCCGAAACGTACCGCAATATGCAGTAGGATACCGTATAATTATGTAGAAGTTGCTTTTCAATCTTCCATACGGACTATCTTAACAGGATTACTTTATGAAATATTTTCGAATCCTACTTTATGCTATTTTACGTAGGTGACCGTTCCTATTGTCTCAACCATCATCCAACACAGAGCTCGAAGAGACAAAGCGTACGATCTAAAGTTAAAGTTACCATAGAAACAGATGAATAGTTCGCAATATTGATTCGCGACAACCTCGTTTTATCATCGCAAACAGGAATAACAGCTGCGAAGCTAATCGTACCAAGTATAACATGATACTTGCACACGATACACACGGCCAGTGATACGATACTATTGCACCGATACACGTCTGAATCAGATATCGAAGTCATACGTCGCGGAACCGACCACGGATCCGCGAACGATTTACTGGAAAAAACATAAATTTTTCCAAACGATTCGCGACTTTCTCATTGTGATAACTGTACGTGGCCAGCGTCGTGGCCTGGGCAATTTGCAACTAAATAACGGAGAACTGGTAGCGCCGGTGATAGTCGAACTCCGACTTTCGAACGTACAGGAACAGGAAAACCTATCATTTTATCCTTTTCCTCGCGGTAGAACCGCCTTGCTCTATCTCTGACCGACGAATGATTTTATTTTCACGCCGTCTTGGATATCGACGGTCTAATTATTGGACTAGCATGTTAAGCCTCGTCGTTTATCGGTGAAAACACGGATATTACGTAAATCGGTTTGAAGGAAATACTTAACATTCGGAACAGGATATTGCGCTAATCGAAGGGTACGAAGAACGGGTATATGATATTAAAAACTTGATGCATAAAATCGTGCAAGAACTTGGACCGTGGAACGATCGCGATGGACCAGCTTGGTGTCCAGTTCGTAAAGAGAAATATTATTCTCCTGGGACTGTTTCATTAACTAGTTCACTGTTAACTAGTTTTGTTAATTGTTCAACTTTGACCAATTAGATACGCTTGAGATTATTTGGGTGTTCCTTTAAATTACGCGGGTTTAACAACAGAATGGGAAAAGTATTTAAATTTAAAAGGGTACAGATTTATAGAGAGCTCCAAACTGAACAGAATTGCTGTGCTTTTAATTTAGACTTTTTTTAATTTTACATTTACATTGCAAATAAACACATTGCGCGCTTATGTAAACGATATTTACATTTTTATTATACGAGCACAACGTTTTATGCTGGTCAGCGACTGACCTACAAATAACGGTTCGAACAATATTCTATTACAAAAATAAAAATTGGCATCGTCCATAAAATAACTCACAAAAGAAAAGAAAGAAAAAAAAATGCATCCACGTACTTCACAAAGAAGCTCGACAACGCTTGTCTAGTCAATCTCGATGAGTCTACACCCTTTCGCTGGAGTCGAAGTTGTTCGATTATCAGTCGGTAGGACGCGAATGAAATTATACCCCATTATCTGGAATCGATTTCCAGCGAGCAAAGCCCCCACGGTATACACGGTTGTACACCGGCGAATCGGTCCGTGGCGAGTTTCCCCACAACCAATCCTGCGTTTTCTGTGCCGCAGGTCGATAGACGGAAAACGCACACCGCCACGACCGCCGCCCTATGACTCACCCCTTGGGCTCGACCTTTTTCAAAGAGGTGTACTTGCAACGTCGACCTAACCTTGCCAGTCGCAGACTATTCAGGTCGGTTAGGTCGTCCCCTGGAGATAAGTTGTCCTTTCCATTATGCACGCGTATGGCAGGTACCTTTGTCGGACCACCTGCAGCCTGCTGTGTCTGCTACTTTCTTCTTGCTTTTACCTTCGCCAGACCGAGTTTCGGCGTTTCAAACTGGTCCCCGATATTCGGGACACGTACGAATAAACGAAGAACTTTTAAAATCCTGTGCTTCGTTACTTCTCTTTTTTTTCTTTTTTTTTCTTTTTTTTTAACTAATTCTTTATGATTAAAGTTAACCATCTATAACCAGAATTTTGTTTCCTTATGAGAGACTTATTGCCAGACTTATTGCCAGAGGATTGATCGCCAGACTGCGTACTTTTATGCATTTAAGGAATATTTGCAGTCACAAAAATACACAGGACACGTATAATAAAAAACAAAACAAAAAAAGTCGCTTGAATAGCACCGTAACGCAGGGCAGCCTTTGATTTAATTGAAATTTCTTTCTGCTTCTCAACAAAGGGAACGTGATCGAGTCGAGGGCACCGAAAATACATGGTTCGCCGAAAGACCGGCTGAAAACGTTTCCAAGAGCAGGCCGGCGTTAATTAATTCAACGAGAGCGAGCGGGAAAAGCGCTGTTCATCGCGTAGACGGTAGGAAAAGTGAGGAAGACGAGCACCTTGGAAAAATCAATAGCTCAGCCTGGATACATACTAATGCAACCGAAAGAAAAAAAGGAAAAAGGATCGGCTGGTATAAAAAGATCGTGGTAAAAATAATTTAAAAACAAGGGACACGCGAGATGGTGAACGAAAGGCTGTGGACTCGAACAAGTGTGTATTATGAGTCACGAAATCGCGCTGGGGTGGTTTCGTACCCTCCACCACCCTATTGATCCTGCATTTCTGTATATACTCACGCGACTTCAAAGAGCAACAGAGAGAGAGTCGGTGAAACGAAGGGCGATGAGGATAGGATAGGGTGACGAGCAGACAGCGAGGAACGGACAGAGAAATTTGTCGCGCGAGAACCAAAGTACGCGTACGATATCGTTGGTAGAAGGAACACGAAGGGGTTGTAAAATCAACGGGGACATTAAAGTACTTAGGAGGAATGCTACGGAGTTGACAGACGCCGATTTTGATGAAACTTTGATGAGACTGTGGCGAAATTTTGACACGATACAGATCTCGAAAAAATATTGGACGCGTATTTTTTTTTATATCGGTCATCGTTCACTTTGAAAGGATGATATCAGTCCTCGAAGTAGGCGGTGAAATATTGAAGATAGAGAGAAAGTTTTAATGTACGATTTTGTCTATTTTTTAACGTCGAATCCAGCTGTGTAAACAGTTTTGCAAAAAGTTAATTGACTTAGAAACTTTTACCCACTTTGTGGGAAATTTGTGTTCGAGGAAACGAAAACGTCGTTACGTGAGAGGTCATCGACAATTGGAACCATCGAGTACGATGATTTAGAGTTTAAACGGAGTTTAAACAGAGTTTTGGAGTAGTAAACGCCACGGGCGGTCGGTCAAATATTGACGAAGAGCAATCGAGGATTATATAAATGGGGCGTGGCTCCGTGGCGAGATAAAATGTTTCGCTGCACCCTGTGAGTTTCTGGAAATTTTATTAATTTTAAAAATAAGCACCTGTAACTCGAAGCTTTATACATCACGTCTTTCAAAGCTTCGCAACTCAGNACGAAGGGGTTGTAAAATCAACGGGGACATTAAAGTACTTAGGAGGAATGCTACGGAGTTGACAGACGCCGATTTTGATGAAACTTTGATGAGACTGTGGCGAAATTTTGACACGATACAGATCTCGAAAAAATATTGGACGCGTATTTTTTTTTATATCGGTCATCGTTCACTTTGAAAGGATGATATCAGTCCTCGAAGTAGGCGGTGAAATATTGAAGATAGAGAGAAAGTTTTAATGTACGATTTTGTCTATTTTTTAACGTCGAATCCAGCTGTGTAAACAGTTTTGCAAAAAGTTAATTGACTTAGAAACTTTTACCCACTTTGTGGGAAATTTGTGTTCGAGGAAACGAAAACGTCGTTACGTGAGAGGTCATCGACAATTGGAACCATCGAGTACGATGATTTAGAGTTTAAACGGAGTTTAAACAGAGTTTTGGAGTAGTAAACGCCACGGGCGGTCGGTCAAATATTGACGAAGAGCAATCGAGGATTATATAAATGGGGCGTGGCTCCGTGGCGAGATAAAATGTTTCGCTGCACCCTGTAAGTTTCTGGAAATTTTATTAATTTTAAAAATAAGCACCTGTAACTCGAAGCTTTATACATCACGTCTTTCAAAGCTTCGCAACTCAATTTCACATATAACACTTAATTAAAAACTTTTCCATCAAATTGTACAAAAATTTTCTTATCCTGTATCCTTAAGAAATGCAACAAATTAAAAATTTTGATTTTTCTGACCCTGCAAACTAGAAAGACCCCTGGAAAGACTCGTGCCGTTCAGACAGGAGATGGAGGATACGCGGACTACCAGACAGACAAACACAAAAAAAAATGGGCCAAAGGAAAACAATGCAACGTGGTTCGCGAGGACGAACAGCCGCGTATGATTCGCGCTCCGGTGCGGTCTAACACGCGCCCACGCCAAGACTCAACGATACGATGCTCCACACCTTCGTCTCTGTCCATAACACACTGTTCGTGTGTACTAACGAGTAACCAGTGAAACACGAGAGCACGGTGGCTGCATTTAATAAGCAGACGGAACGTTGAACCAACAGCAAGCGTACGTGCGCGTCTAGCGTCGCCTGGCTCGTGCGGTGCATACGGGTGCACGCAACATGTTCGAGGTAGTGCATGGTTAAATGTGCCACGCGTGTGCGTACACGGACACAGACGAGTAGAAAGAAAAAAAGAAAGAAAAAAAGAAAGAAAAAAAGGAAGAAAAAAAGAAAGAAAAAAGGAAAAGGAAAGCATAGAAAAGACTAATTGCCAGTGTAGTCGCGAGACCCGTTGACGGATACATGGTACAAGGCTGTTGCACGATAGAAACGCCGAGAATGCGCCGTTGTCTTTAATGCAACCCCACGTGAATAATCTTGCAAGAGACGCACACTCGACGGCGCGATGTCACTCAAAAATAGCATGCTTAACCCCAGAACACGCGAGTGGCTCTCGCTGTTTGCGCGTTGCAATAAAGTTGAATTTAAATTCAAGCTCGGTCCTCGGAGGATTTCATCCGTTTCCAGGGGATGGAAGTTCGAAATACTCCAGTTACCACCCCATAAATTTGGTTTCGCGAAACGGGACAATGTCTCCTCGACGACGCGAAATATACTCCACAATTACTCACCCACCCTTGAATCTGCCTTGAAACGCCATACGGTGAACAGAAAGCGAGTGCACTTGTCGCTCAAACGCCGAAATTCGAACAACTTTCTTCCCTACAAGCCTTTCTCTCGCTCGTGACCTTCCGAGGACGTCGTTCCTCCACGCCGGTCTAGTAAACGCTCGCTGCTCAACTCGAGACGAATGACGCGCGAATAAATTCGTCCCATCCTCGAGAATTTTCCATGGGTGGGACCGACCAGAGCCGCAGACTTTTCACACGTTTTTGAGAACCAGCAGATCCTTGCTCTTGAGCTTTTAATAGACCCCATAAATCGTCCGTGTCCGTACAAGTGCTCGCTTGATCGAAGACGACTCATCCTGGTCGCGGATGATGAATCGCGTTCGCTCAATTTTCTAATTAAGCGCCACGCAAATTGGCAGGCTCTCTCATAATGCCGCTCTTATTCCAGCCTTATCGACCTTTGTGATGCTCGGTTATGAAACCGATGCTTGGCTGAGCTGACGTCGATGAAACGAACGTTCAATGCCGACGCGTTTCTGAGATCAGAAAGCGTTCTTAGATCAGGAGACCGCGAATTTTGCATCGAAGAAATCGTGGATACGCATCGCGAGAAAGAGATCCGGCACGATAGGGCGTCGAGAATACTCGCGAATTCTCAGGAATGTTGTCCCAGGTCGGAACACGCTATCGTGGCTCGTATGCTAACGGAGTAATGGGTAAACTTGTCCTCTGGTGAGAGGCGAGTGACGCGACAGGGACGGATTACAGAACAAAGGGCCCCAATCGCGATTCATCGTCGGACAACGAGAAGTTCGCCGCGTCGCCTCATGCTTATTATCGTTCGTATACACCGGAGATGATTCGCGAAGCAAGCATCGAACAGCTATCGGGACAATACGATAATTCGCCTAAGCTTTTACGCTCGATCCTATCGATTCCATCTTAATTCTAAGTGTTACAACGCCTACGATCAGTTGTTCAAGCATCACAGCTATTTTAGAATACCTATCTGCGAATCGAGACAATCTCTGTGGATCAGAGATGGGTACCATCTAGAATGATGTTCAAGTACGTCACGAAGCTTGTGATTTTATCAGAAAACTATGCATTGAGATAAACTTTCTCTTTTCAGTTAAAGATTTTCTCGATTTTCCTTTTTCTCCATTCTATATAGAATATAAAATATTTTTATTGTATATATTTTTTTTTACGAGTTAAAAGTATAAAAATAACGTGTATATACCGGGTGAACCATCGAGCGTGACCATTTTAAATTATACTATTGATTTAAAGAGGGATTCGAGATGATTGCATTGCATTTTCTAAACAAAATAATATAAGGTGTTCACGTTACACGGTCCACTCTGTATAACGCCAAAAAGAAAAAAACGAAGAAAAAAGGAGACCGGAAGCTTATTTTCAATCGCCAGACAACCACTCGACTTCTACGAATTCATTCGTCTTTTTATAGCTCAATAAATCAACAGACTTATTTCAGCCTCTCACTGGTAACCGGTACCAACCGATAACTAAACGCAGAAATGCATAAAGATCGATTGAATAATAGAAAACCTGTATATCTCGAACGTGGCAGCAACTTTCCTTGCAAAGGTTGCGTGATGTATATTTCAGCTTGACAACGATCATTGTCCCGCGAAGTATTCCCAACGAGGATTTTGTTGTACCGATGACCAAAGAACAGACGTAATTAACCCATGTATTATGGTTCGCTAATATTTTTCTTCCTGCGGTTAAGGTCGAAGACCTTGCGTCCCACGGGCGACCAAGCCCATTCATCCTCATCGACGACTAAGGTGAGCCTTCTCTAATTGCTAAGTACGAAATGGAGTAGGGTCTCTTGTATACGAACACTCTAATATATACTTTAATATTCGAACAGAGTGTCCACTGGCAACAGATAGTTTCTCTTGTGAATGTATACTTTGCACCGATCGATCGAAATTAATTCCGATTTTAATACATAAATCTTACACAGAGCGACTAAAATGTACCTTTTCACGCTGAAGTATTGGTTAATCACTTGCGCTCGCCAATCGCTCCTGCCAAGATTGTTTAGATTTTAGCTCTTATCTTCAATAACCGAATATTTATGACCAGACTATGGATTTTCATCCGGATTCATATTTTTGAAAATAAAATAAAAATGGTAGAACTTAAAAGCGCTATCATTCGTATATTTTATGTGCAACCTTGCACTTTTAAATTTCCTATAAACGCATAAAAATTCCCAGTTCACTTGCAGCGAAACTCTATATCTTTGTCTTTGAAAATAAAACGAAGCCCGCGAGTGTTCGGTTTGTCGTGTCGATCCGCGGGAAATAGGTCGACCGATAAAACCGTGCCAACGGGGTATTGTCTATCTGTACTTGAAATTATTCCTTCGACGTATTACGATTTCCCGATTAACCGGCAGTCTCCGACAGGGTTATCGGCAATAAGCATAATGACCGGTATGCCAAGTAGTTTATTTATAGGCGTTCGACGTTGTTGGCTACTACAAACGACGTAAACGCTTCGCGGAGAAATAACTGTGGGACGTCAGGCCTTATTGATCGTTGCAACCGAAGCTCGAATGCTGCTGTACGAAAACACAAACGATTTATCGGAACGAGTATCGAGGACGAGGAACTACCGTTTCATCCACGTTCAAAGTGTATAAAAGAGAACAGGAATTTCGGAAATTTCAATTGCTTTTTTTACTAATTTTAGGTAAATGGGGAAACACTAGCAAAAATAAGATACAATTACCGAAATTTCTAAAAAATACTAAGCTTCTCCATAAACTTTGATTCTCCAAAAACATTTTTTCTACAGACTTAATCGTTGATAATCCAACTTACAAGAGACATCGATTAAGTGTAACACGCCGCTTCTAATGAAATTTACATATGAGATAGCGTTTAAAGAAATATTTGACGCGTACTTTTTTTTTATCCTCAGTCATCTATATTTAAAGGGTGAAAACAACCCTCAAAGTTAGGGATGGAAAATACATTTTCCTAAATATAGTATGTATAATACGTTTGAAATATCTTTCTAAACACTATCTTATGTGTAAATTTCATTAAAATCGGTGTGTTACACAAACGATGTCCCTTGCAAGAACCTAACCCTAGTGAAAATTTCCATTTGAACGAAGTCAAACTATGATTCCGAGCTCCATTCAGTCAGTTCTACGAAAACGGTAATGTATCATAGTTCTCGGTATCCCACGCGAACGAGACAAGCCTTCCGGATTCGCGTTGGTCGCCTAGTTTTCTCCACCGTTCAGAAAGTAGAATAATCCTGTTTCACAATGTCCCTGTTGTCTCAGTACACGGGGACAATAGTAGCGACCTAAGTTTCCGTGTCTCACTGCTTACATTCCGCGATGGAGGGAAAACGGAGGACGTTTGAAACGTAAAGGGATTCGAAGAAGCGGAAGAGAAGCGTGCCCAATTGTTCTTAGGAAAGAAAAAAAAAAGGAAAAGACTGGCCGTGTCGACGAGCCAAGGGTTAAACCCAACCCCGGACCTTAAGAGTTCTTTTCCTTCGGCGACAATGACACTAGGCGACACGTTCGTCGACTCTCGTCTAGGCTTTTCACGGTAGACACAAGTTGGAGAGAGCAGCGGTAACTCGAAGCGTGTACAATCGTAACTATGCAACGCGAATTAATTAGCACGGAATCACCGGAACATTTCGTTATTATCGTTGGACGCGGTCAATGACTCGACAGACCTTCACACTGTTTTTTCTCCCTCTCCAGATAACTCGAGCAATCGCTCGCGCACTCTGTCATTCAGGCTCATTGTCTTTTTTTTGTTGTCTCTCTCCGCCTCTCTGTACGTCTCCCTTTCTCGTCTATTCAACTACAACCGGCATTGTCGTTGAGTGGACGCGTTCTCGTATCGCGATAGCCATTTAAATAAAAACACGAGTACTCTGTTGACGTTCATAGGTTCGAAGCTGTCGCGTCGAATATCGATGAGTCGTGTGTAACTTTGCTGTGCAATTAGAAAAGACTCGGGTCAGAGATAGGGCGAGGATACGAGAGAACTGGAGCAAGTGTCGCACTTGTGTTTCCTCGATAACGAGAAACAAATATTTGTTTCGACCGTAGGAGTCCAAGTTTTACTTTTCGAAGCTGCTTGACGAATACTACGGCTTGTGCTCGATCGGAAGAAATGAATTCACCGATATTTAACATGCACGAGCTTTGTGTCTCGAACGGAAGCAAAAGAAGCACGACAGAAAAAATTATAATTGATTGCAATTTTTTTTTTTACTTTCATCTGAAATATAGAAATCCGGGATTGTTATAAATATTGGGTCAACGTCATTGTAACAGTATATAAAAAAAATATAATAACACAGTAATAAGCAAATAAAATAAGATTGTTCAAATACATGGGGTTAACAACAGGGGTGGAATAATTATGCTCGGTGGAAATTTAAATGCAAATCCATTTAGGAATGGAATTACGGTAATTCAAAGTACATAATTAATGATATCTTCGATGCTCGGAGAGTTTCTCGTGATAATTTAAATAAAATTAAAGAAGCAAGGAGCACTTTCTTTTGTCGCGTCGTCGTCGAAGGTAGTAGCGTAAACGAAACGTTGGCGGCATATTCGTCGTTAAGTATTTTCCTGGTTCGAGAGGATAAAATCCCCGTTCTCGAAAGCCTCGACGAGGACCCTTGGAAGCTCCTTCTCTCCCCCAGAACAGCTTCATCGCTGGCAACGGGGTCGTGGTCTCGTTATCTCGAGTCAATACGATCCGTGCGCGACACTGATTCATCCTGTTTTTCCTCGTTTCTTTCTCCTTTTTAATTAAAAGTCGCGTGAATCACGGCACGATTTGTCATGCGCAGGAAACGAGAACAAACGGAACGTCATTGAATAGAACTATACGATTGCAGTAATCTGCTTTTTGATATGAACGGAGGATGCGGCTACGATAAGACGCAAGCGAGCCACGAGCTTCTTTCTTGACCACGCAGCCCACCATTTTAGAAATAAAATTTCCTTTAAAATACGACTGCGGTGGTGTGAAGAATTATAGGTTCAAAGTTCGAAACAATTTATTGACTATTTTAATTGATATTAAAATTAATATTATTAATCGTGTTTTAACCGGAACGGTTTACCGATATGTTCACAAGAACACAACAAATTAATAGAAATATAGAACGCAAGAGTTAATAATTAATAGTGTTCTTCTTAAAAATATATTTTCTTATTCAACTCGGATCCTATTCAGTTAAAATTGAACAACACTTTCGTTCTACCAAAGAATTACTTAAGCACGTTTATTTTCCGTCTTCTTCTTACCTCCTTACCTCACTTTCCAACAACGTAGAGCTTTGCAACGCGATCGAAGACAAAAAACCGAATTCAGATCACGTACGGGATTAAGCAAGAACTCGATAAACCAACCGAGATCCCTACCATCGTAACTCCGCTCCATCATCCTAGGCTACACACTGAACGCCGTGCACGAGATAGAATATAACACGCTATAATTATCCACTAAAGTTAGAAAACTAATGCCGCGAGTCTAACGGACGCATCTCGCGTTATATTAAGGTTCTACAAATGTTTTCGCGAGCCGACGATGGAATCGAGCGTGCAACGGAGATTTTCACTCGTTACACAGCGCGAACGAAAATCGGGCATTTGGCTACTTACGCAAGAGCACGTTACGTGCATGCATAACGAGGCAAAAC
The DNA here is from genome assembly GCA_019453375.1 of Ctenoplectra terminalis. Taxonomy (NCBI): domain Eukaryota; kingdom Metazoa; phylum Arthropoda; class Insecta; order Hymenoptera; family Apidae; genus Ctenoplectra; species Ctenoplectra terminalis. The sequence continues at coordinate 63,407 of SMSQ01001893.1, read as the reverse complement.
ACGAGCTATAAAACAGCGTGGCGTACAGGAAAGGAATCGAACGGTCGAGAGTCTTGGCCGTGTAACGGGGCCCAACCATGAACGACTATCGTGTGCAAGGTGACATCCAACCTGGACACGTTCCACCATCGATTTTCGTCAAATCTTGGCCACCAAAGTTGGGATCCTTGAAACGTTAAATGTCGAAGTTCACGGTTTGCGAAGATCGAGCAAATCTGTCGTGTCTGCGTTTGAAATTAACATCAGAATTATCCACGACCGATACTTATTTCTACCAAAGAAATCTAAGCGAATGGTATATGGAAATATGCATAATGCAAGAGCGACATTTATCTCTATTTTTAACAAAAGATTACGGAACAGAAATTACGAAAACTAATAAGAAATTATGGAAACTAAAAGGCACCGTGACAGATTTGTAAAATTTCTACGAGAAACTACGAATCGTTTTGGCCACTTTGGTATTTCCAATGTTAATCGAAGCTCGCGCGAAGGTTGTCTTCGGGTACCGTAACTTCAAAACCGAAGGCGAACTACTGCTCGAAGAGTTTTAGGCCACGTGTCATTTTGTAATTCTGATTGGAATCGCGTGTGATTTTCTTATCGACTTCGTTTTAGTGGCTCGTTTCTACAAATAACTTATCATTTACCATAATTCATCGCTTTGCTACTTTTAGCAAATGTAGCCAGATTAGTCTCTTATGAAACTATAATCGACGAGTACCAACGTATTCCTGCACATCTGAAAATGCTAAGAATCTCCATGGTTGCGACACTGTTTCAAGAAAATGCACGAGCCTCGAGGGAACGAGCACACAGCTGATACGATCACCGTTGCAATGCGTGAAAAGGATCGCGTCGTGGTTGCAATTAGAAATCGATGCGCCAATTAGGAGCTTCTGGACAGAGGAACGACCCCGATCTTCGAGATGTTTTTAAGAGAAGCCTGTCCGATCGATAATTCTCGGCTTTTGCAAGCAAAGTTTCAACGTTCCACGAGAGACCGAGACCGAATCGTTAAAAAGGAGACGTCTCGGCGGTGCAATAATTCGTCCGTGTTTCTTAGCAGTGCAAAGAGGCGCAGCTAGGTTTTGCGTTTATCGATCGACCCGCGGAGGAGACCGTACGAAGGAGGAGCGAAGCATAAGCACAACGTCAGCTTTAATCGACGTGTATATACGGCTCACCCCGACAGGCTGCGTCTCGAGTATAGCCAGAGAACGACAATCCCGGTCCACTCTCTTGGCTGGCTGGCGGCCTAATGAGAAAAACCTGGCCCTTCTACTGTTGTAGAATTTCATTTGGAGACCGGCTTATTGATTCTCTAAGTGGAGCAGACCCGTGGTGAAACGGGTTGCATAAATTAACTCCGAGGCTAACTTGGCGCGTTCTATGTTCGATACAATGGCGAACAACTGGGTCCAGATAGTTGTCGCCAGGTCTATGGAGTTGGAGTCGAAATCGTGGACTTGAATTCGGAGTTCGAAAGGAATTGCTGATCGGTGGAGTTGGAGCCAGAGTTGGAAAAAAAAATATACTCCGACTCGTAGGCCGTGGCCACGCAAAGAGCGTGAAACGAGTGACGGCAAAAAAATAAATCGAGCTTAGAACTTTGTGTGAAATTGCTGATTAAATCGCAGATTACTGTATTTACACGTATAGATACAATAATCTATTACAAATATGGGAATCAAGGCCGAGATAGGAGTTGGAATCGGAGAAAAAAAAAGAACCAGCAGTACAGTTTCGAAAGATTTGAAAAAGTTAGGCCTACGGTGATGTGCTTAATTACCTGAACCGATCACGTGATCCTGCTAGCGGATTCCGGTATAAGGCTTTTCTAAGGCTTTGCGCTTTCCGCTACAAAATAGATTAGCCGCGCAATTAAGTGCTCGTTTGTGCGTTAAATACATATTAACAAGGCAAAGCTGTACGATAACCGAACCCTTAAGAAATACCATTAACTTACGGTAATGTTTCGAAAAGATGTCAAGTAAAGATACTATAAAAGCCGACAAAGAAGAATATAGAAAGCGGGGACTCTGTCGATTTACAAATATTGTAAAAAAGGGTCCAAATAAAAAAAATCCAGAAAATTAAACGTGTCTCCAGCGAGTCCAAATTTTAATATTTCTCAGATATGATCCTACGTGTTTCAGTGTGCGTCGCAAAACGGAAAAGTACCAAAGAAACGTACTCGCCTCCACTTTTCGAATCGCTTAAGTCAACCGTGCTGCCATGTGAGATTTAATCGGACCGGCATTTAATTCGTCAGCGTGGAAACATTGAGAATGATCGTTTTTAGAGGCCCACAGCCACCAACACCCTTCTCTCATTCCTATTCTGTACGCTACAACTTGCGTGCGCGTAAACGTCTCCCCGCTATGGTATTTATAGAGATTTGGCGCAACGCGTGGGTGGGGCAAGTTCGCGAGCACTCTCTTTCCCTCTCGGTTCACGCACACTGTGCGTATGCGTGGTGATTGTGGGAGGAACATACACAGCATTCGCATACTCGGGCAAAAATACGTGCCTCCACCAAGAGATATTCGGCGAGGAATCGACCGAACATGCGACCAACTTTATTTTTTTCTTCTCTCCTTTTGTATCTTTCTCCTGATTTCAATTTTTTCCCGATATCATTTGACCAAAGGTTGAATATCGTCTTGGAACGAAAAAAAAAAGAAAAAAAAAGAAAAAAATAATCGCTTCCGAACATACAGAGGATCTCTTCGACGGATGAACGGTATACTGAATGAAATTTTTCGCTTCGATTCGATTGCATCCCAGTTAATTAGCCGCGGATATAACCGGCTGGCCGTCTAGCGGGAAAGGAGCCCATTCATCGTGCCAGGAAGACGTAACCAACAGCTGCGACTTTGTGGTTTAACATCGAAACTATTAGCTAGTAGAATGCAACATTATCTATAGCGGAAAACAAAATTGCAGAGTCGACTAAAAAGGTTAATTTCAAAGGTTTCGCTTCTAACTCCGGCCATAGTCGCCATGTTTTATTACGGTACAAGCCAGTAGCGGCTCTCGTCCATAAGGGCTGCAGTCCGGTATAAAATGAAAATTTCTTGTATATAAGTAACTAATATGTTTTATAACATAAGTATCATCGAAATCGATGATGTATTTTATTAAAGATATTTCACAACTTAACAATCGAGAATAAAAATTGTCAAACATTTAAGGTATTATTCGATTTATGCTAATAAAATTATAAATTGTCATATTTTTATTCCTCGTACACTTGAAACTGTGAATTTAGACTCTATGTGTAATTTTTATCTTAGCATACCCACCGTCAAGGGGTTAAAAAGCATGAACTTTCGGAGGCGAATGAAAAAAAATTGAAGTGCAAGTTCCTCAGCAGTCGGGTGTCTCGCTGAGCGACCTCGACACGCGTGTTCTGCAGCAAAAAAATGCACTCTCGGTATACGGCATCGTCACGGTGAAAACCGGCTGCAAAAGGGACACGCTGGTTAAGGAAAGAAGGAGCGACTCCTCGAGAGCGAGTGGTCGCGCCAGAATCCCCAAGATTTTTCGTCGCCACCGCGAACCGTACCCCACCTTTCGCGACGACTGGGTCCTTTCGCGAGCTCCAAGAGACTTGTTCGAGCCTACCTATCTCGAACCTGAACCTCCACCTGATATTAATTCGAAATTCTATGGACAAGAGCCGGTGGCTTGGATAACGAGCGACGCGCGATCGCACGGAACGCCGCGCACCGTAACGAAAGAGAGGCCTCTGCTCTCGCGAAAAATCGACGAGTACAAAGTATTCGCATCCTTAGAATAGTTTTCGAGATTTACTTGGAAAACAGAGTTGAATACAAAGTTCGAGATATTTTTTTTTTATATTAATTTCTTCGCACAAGAATCACCAAAATGGCCATATTGTAATTTCTCGTAGAAACATTATAATGTAAATTTTTTCGATACTCTTTTGATTTTCTGTAAAAAATATGGATAAAGGTTTGTCAGCGTTACATTTGCTATTCTTTCGTGTATGTTTCAGTTTGATTACTTGGGGTACAAGTAAACATACTTTAATCGTTAAAGGAAACATCTGTAAAGCTAACGTTTCGAGAATTCTTGGAATACTAGGAATATATCCGGAGGCAAGTAAGGTATATAACAGGATATAACGAGTCAAAAGAAGCGACGTGAGAATGTAATAAAGCAAGTAGAAAAATGGTTAAAGAATATAAATGACGTTAAAAAGGCAAAGAGTGAGTAAAGAGAGAGAGAGAGAGAAAAAGAAAGGGAATCACGAGCAAAGAAGTGAATCATGGAAGGATGAACGTGCCTAAGGGCGGCTCTAATTATAACATCCCCGTTAATTCTCCAGATTTATAACAGGCAACTCGTGAGAAGTCCAGAATTTTTGTACCTCGAAGAAGGTTTCTTATAAACGGTTCAAGTTTTTATGTTGTTAAGTTAACACTTTATCTACAGCCCATGATTCAGATTGCCACTCTCCGACGACCGACTCACAGTCAGTTGGACGCGGATTCGTCATCGGTGCCAGGACGGTAAAGATTTTTAAAATTTGCAAGGACATGGAGACCTTGTCGTACGGTTACTAACAAGCGAACGTATATTTAATTAAAAATTAAACAAAAGGGAAACGACGAAGCAATCAATAGTTATTACTTATCTCTCTGGTCGATAAGTATTGGCAATCGGAAAGTTGAATAATAAGCTATCGATCGACGAACGTTATCATCGCAAACATATTAGACGAAATTGGCCTAACATGGATAGGGTTCCGAACATGAGATAATATACTTAATATCTAATTAAGAAAAAGGTGTACTTTGTAGGAAATGGTCTAAGGTAATTAACTAAAAACAGGATGTTGTACAAAGCGGTTTATTTAAAACTATTCTATGTATCGATACTTGGATAGTTAACAACTAACCGGTGACCAAATGATGCCCTAACCGATGACCACTCGGGTCTGATCTCTGTCACACGCCAAGAGACACAGACCAAGCCATAAACCGATTCAAAATAGTAATAATTTTTCTCTGTTGCAAAGAAATAATCGCGCGAATAAATATTAATACACCTCATATTCGACCACTTTCCTCTAATAAGCTTTCGATAGACAAAGTATGAAGTTCTATCAGCATAATAGAATGAAATTGGATTAAACAGCGCGTGATCACGGCCCAGAAAACGGCGCGTAGGGAACGGTTTCTCGAATCACGGGTCTTATGAGAATTCCTGGACACGGGGCGAGACACAAAGGCTGTAATCATGCAAACATCTTCCTTCGCCCATGCTCGAGGCTAGCTACCGGTTGTGTCCATGAGACGTGGGAACCGCGAGTCCCAGACGCCGCTTTAAATTTCGAATTCATAAATTCCATTGTGCACCATAAAGCAACCATAAAGCAACCATAAAGCAACCATGAAGTCCCATCGAGTGACTTTCCACCTTAACGCCGAAGGACTCCACTTTTCTTATCTGTTCGTGCCAGGTAATCGCTTCAGCCTTGCCTCATCGCTATAAACGAAACCATTTCTGAACAAACACCTTTCCGATATTTCCACTTGGATCTTAATCGGTTGGCTTTAGATTACTCGATGAATTCGTGGTACATCTCGTTTCGTCACTTTTCGCAAACGATACGACGTTTCGTTTTTACTAATTCTTTAATTATCCGTACGTAGATTCGTAAATTTCGAAAGGAAAATAATTGCAATTCGATGATTGATAAATTTTGATCGTAGAAAGACCGTAAAATCGAATCGATATTTGTGAATTTTTCAGAAACAAATTACCATCGTCAATCATAATTTTATTGGACTAATAATATTTCAGCGTTCAATCGCAAAGCGTAAATGTTTTACAATCGGAATATTGTTCGCTAGTCAGAAAAAAAAAGATTACAAATTTAAGAAATATAGATACATGAGTAACATCCGAGTCACACGGCGCTATGGAGAATTAAAACTGGAGTAGGTTATCTACGAAACCCAAAAGACGGTGGAATTTTACTTCACCTTAAATTCCAGAAAAATCCACTATCGCTATCATTTCAGACGTTCCAACGACATTTAACTCCCATATTCGAAGATAACACGCATCGTCTACTATGCATCCGACTAGATGATACACATCGATAAATACCGCGAAGAACAATCACTGTGCGCGTAAAATCGTTGCCCCTATTTTCATTCTCGAGAATGCTTCTTTCAACCATATGTGCGTCCTAGAATATTCAGGGATAACGTTTTAAAACATGAGGAAGATCGGTTCAAGTGGTACTTGAGTTTTGCGCGAACATAAAAATCGGCTCTTTCTTTATATGATAGTATAGATTATTGATTAAATTGCAGATAACTGAATGTATATATATATATATATATATAGATACAATAATCTATCATATTTGTAAAGTAGTTATCGGAGTCGAGATCGGAGTCCGAATAAAAGAAAAGAAAAAAAAAAGAAAAAAAAAGAACAGAAAAATTAGGAGCCAGGGTCGAAATTGGGAATTTTGTTTCACCCAACTCTGTTCTCAGCTGAGCAAACGAGAATTCTAGAGATTGGAACGAGTCAGGAGAAAAAGATCGTAAGAAGAATCTCTGGAGCAAGAATCTGTTGGAGAGGAGATAACGGAGCATGGTTCGTAAGAAAAGAAAGAGAGAACAGAAGAGAAAAGAAAAGCAGAACAGATGAACGATAAGAACGGGCCAGATAAGAATGATATCCGATGGATTCACGGGTTCCATACTCGAAAAAAAAAAATTGATTCGTTTAGTAATTGCACTATAAATAGGTGATTACGCGGCGGAGTTTCCTCGTATAATTTCGCGCGGGACGATTTCAATTGAATCATCCGTTTCGATAAATCTCAGCTTTCACTGTGTGCCATTCCATTCATATTTATGAGCAATTCATTGAGAACTTTCTAGCTTGTGCGCCAGGGTTTATCGCCAGTCTTCGAGAATCGTTATTCTTTCACGACGATCGGACTTGTGGCGTGCTCGGTTTGAAACTAGGCTTCCAATTGCTTGTATCTAACATAACCCTTTTATTACAGGTGACTGTGATCACCCATCGTTCAACGTTCGTATAATATTGGTGACTAATCCTGAATCGTAAAAATTCGAATAATTTTATGGCTGTTAACACGTTAAGCGACGGTATCAATTCTAAAAAATAATACCTTTTACAATTTTCTTCTTAAATTCTTCGCTATTTTTCGACTAAACGTTTCTGAATTCGCATCGTAGTACACAACCTAACGAAAAGTTGACCAAATGTTAGAAAAATCGCGGTAGACGAACGGCTGAAGCAAGCCATGTGCACTTCCCCACTTAAGGGAAATTCCTTGGGACCTAGAACAATAAACTCAGGCAGATATACTGGCGGGAACGTCCTCGCGACTCCTCGATAGTCCAAGGAAAGGACATTATTGTAACCGCCTTCAGCGCGAACGCACGCATTATTAAAACGAATATCAAAAACGCCTACAGACTGTTTTCTGAAAAACCGTTCGAATCCTGATTCCACCTTACACAAAATTGACGCAACATTGGAACATTGGAACATTTTTTCCCCAGCAGCCAAGAAGAGGAATACGTGTGAAATTTAATCGGTCAAGTTTTTCGGCTGTCGGACAAATTGTCTGTAACGTTTTTTGCGCCGCTTGAACCCTCGAAAATTTTTCCTCCAGTACCTGGAAATTCTTCCTTTAAAAACGTTTCCCAATGTTAGAGGTTCCACTTTTTTTTCTTTTTTTTTTTTTTCGCTCGTCCATATCGATTCTCGATACGTGTAACCGTCGCCTTTTCAAAGACGTTCGTATCTTTCGAGGCACTTCAGCTCCGAACGGATAGACGCACCTGACTGACCTTACTTCCCCGGCTGTGAGACACGAGCGAGGAATGTCGTGCCGTGAAATCATCGGTTAGCATACAAAGTCGAGCTCGTGTTTACGTTTCCAATTCTTTGTACGATTTCCAATGGAAGGGAAAGAAAGAGGAAAGAATTGTTACCTGAAACTTGTCGATTGAGAACTTGGACAACGTTGAGGTCGTAAGGTACGCCTTTCGAATGGAAAATTTGAGATATCAACGTTGTTATTCGATAATAAATTAAAGAAATAGTATTCTATCATAGATAAGAAATATAGTAATCTAAAGAGGAAACATAGTTGGGGATTTTTTGATTCCCTACATTCCTAAAATTCTACATTCTTATTCCCAAAATTCAAATTCCTAAGATTATTAATTTCCTAAGATTTCTAAAAAAATTTTAATTCCTAATATCTAAAATTCTTAACTTCCTAAAAATCCTAATTGAGAAAATTTCAAATTCCTAAGATTTCTAAAGTTCTTAATTTCTTAAAAATCCCGATTCCAAAAATTCAAAATTCTTAAAATTTTTAATTTCCGGAGTTCCTAAAATCTCTGGAATTCCTAAAATCCTTGAAATTTCTCAACTTAGTTAATCAACTATCGACTAAAAAATTTAATTTCCTATCAACACTGTCACTTAGCGTCCTGTGTCGACTCCACCTGCAGCTAAATGCACTCTTTCTTTGTTTAAAAAACAAACGACGTCTCTTATTTGCCTATTACTCAGCGAAAACAACACACCGAACGGTACACCTTGCGAAACCGACGTCAATGGATGACAATCGAAGAAAATGAAACAACGACACCAGGTTCTTCTGTGGAACAGGCACACGGTAGCTCGAAGAAAAAGTCAGTTACTCTATAAGTGAATCAGGAACACGAACAAAATCGCTTTCGTTCTTCGAAATCTATGACTCGCGTTGTTCAACGACAGATTTCGTTCTTTCTTTCTCTGTTGCTCAGCGTTTACAAGTTAGCTGCAAGAAAATACATGAAAACACACTACTGGAATTACGTCATTGGTAATCGAACGAAATCTTTCTTTGTTTCAAGCCACGAGACAAAAGGATTTAATTTACCAAACTTATCGTATGTACGAAAAATGAATCCTAATAAATTCCTGATTCATTAAAATTCCTAATAAATCCTAATAATTGAAAATATTTCGTTAAAGAGTTCATCGACTTAAAGACGAAGGTGTACAGCTATCGAAAGATACTACATGTGACTTGCAAAATAAACTCAAAGAGTCGCAATATCTGTTGACAAACAGATAACAAAGCGATAAAGACATTACAATATGCTCGGTCATAGATTTTCAAAGTTTAAAATTCTTAGTCGGAATAAATGACTAAGGATTATTAAATTTCATTGTTCTTAGATCATTTAGCGCAAGATTGTATCACGATATTTAAATTAATCGAAAGATCAGAATTATTTCAAAAGCAACAGCGTTATTCCACTTCTCTGAAACAAGTCTTGAAAATTCATTATCTAGAAAATCGCTTCATGCATCGGTACGAACACGATACGCGAGCATATCGTGTTTCTCGTAATAAATCGACATTACGCGATTACGTTAATTGTTTTCTCATACGGGTCGATAAGAACTTGCGCTTATTGCATTTTGACGCGAACGGGATAAAAAGAAAAAAACTACAATATTATGATTAATGCACAAACGCATGCGTGCGCAGAATGGAAAATGGAAAATGGTGATCCTAACTTATCTCTAAGTCGGACTTAAAGGTAAGGACTGGCCTTTAATCGGAGTAAACATTCGATCCCATAACTACAACTGGAAAAAACCTCACCGATCGACAAGGTTTTTAAACAATGAAGTATTATCGTTAAATCAACAACGCAGAAGAAACGTATCTTTTCGCAAACGCGGATCGCGTTTGAAAAATTCTACGCTCGATACATAGATAGAGCTATCGAATATTCTCTATCGATTAAACGATTGTTTTTCGCTCCTAATTTCTAACAGAAAAAGAGAAAAAAAGAGAGAGAAAAAAAAAAAAAAAAACATTCAATTTTATACCAATTACAAAGTCTGGCCTGCCGTTTAAAATAATAAAACACAAGATTGTAAAGACACCAGCGACGTTTCAGCTGAAAATTTTCGAAGTAGAACTCTCTCTGTATTCTCCCTTTCTCTGTCAAGAGCATGGCGAGGCACGCCCGTGTCGTACGTGTACATATGCTCACGAGCGGCCGTTAGCGGTTAAACACGAACGCGTCCTGTATCATGATTCACGAGGGAATACGAGTAGAACGTCAATGAATCCTAATACACGATGACAGATAGAATCAAATACGTTTTCGCATCGAAACATTCACGGATTGACCCAATCTCGATAGTGTACCAATGCTGAGAGTCGCGATAACCTTATAGGTTAAACACGTCTCGTCGAAACTAAGGTTATCATGGAAGTATTTGCAGCGTTCCATATTATAACCCTAAACCGCAACGTTGTACAAAGTAACCGTTGCTTTGCGCATGCGTCGACATTTTGTAGCTTTTTTTTATGGTTGATTTATTATTTTAAGAGGAAAATATACATATTTATAACGACGCCTCGAGCAAATGGCTCTCCGATCCTGAAACGTCAGTAACGCGACCAGCAAGGTCAAAGCGGCGCACGGTGTACGAATCGTGCGCTTATCGAACACGTTATATCTTTTCACCGACCGTTGTGCAATGATTGAACGCTAAGAAATTCATCGATCTGTGAACTTAGAGCGAGAAGAAAGATCGTAGGGGGGAAAAAAACGACGACTCGGAATGCGCGGATGAATTATTTATAGAGAACAGAAAGTAAGGAAGATGACGAACCTGAGTGGCACGATTCTCAATCCTATGCATGCAAACATAGATGCGCGTGAATTCTTTCGTGAAACGTAGGGGGAAAATAGTGAGCGCGTAAGATCACATTGGCGATAAAGAACTAGTGTTTCCAAGAAGAGGAGAGAGAAAAGAAAAGAAAAAAAAAAAAAAAAAGAAAAGAAAAGAAAAAAAATCTTAGAACGATTTACAGTCGATACACGCTGCGCGATAGATCTAGTTAAATCACAATAAGAAATTTCGACCAACGATGGAATACACTTAACCAGAATCACTACAAGTTCGCACGCACAACTGTACCACGTTCGTGGCTTCCTGAGAGTTTCGATCGAGACCGGAGCGTACGGTGTAAAATTCGGTAACGCGAACATTCGACTGAAACGCGCCGCGAAATATCTTTATCGGAGCGAAAGGAAGTACGATGCTCGAAATACGGAATACACCGGAGATAGATGAACGCTTCGCTGTAAGTGGACGAAGTCGGTGTCGCGTTAAGATGACAAGTTACTGTCGTACCGTCGTACCGTCGTACCGTCGTACCGGTATTCATCGAAGATTTCATGAGAAAGGAAGCGAAGGAGCACAGCGATGAGTACACGTACACCCGGGTTGGGTATGGTAGGAAAAGAGGGGATATACCAAAGGAGAGAAGAACGTCGCCCGCGGCTAGCAACCGCAAAGGCAAAACTCCCGTGAGTGGTTTGCCACCGTGAACTGGTTTTGGGGGATATCGGTGTTACGTGTTGGCGAAAACAACGGGTCACCATCCGATGTTGTTCGACGCGTATACCGTGCGACCTTGTCTCGCAGAAGCGTGTATCGGGAATTAACGAAGAAGATAGAGACGGAAAGGTAGAGAAGGAAACGGATTCGAAGTAGACTTACCCAGAGCTCTGTACCCCAGCTCATGTTTGCTGGGCCGGGTAAACCAGGCACAAGCAGGCTTGTCCCACTCGACACTTCACATGTAGCGTCGCGATCCAGATACACCTCGTATCGAACACGCACTAAAAACGCATGAAAAATCACGCGTCAGAGCCACCGCACACGATCACTGAAACATCTCCAACATGTCGGCCCGTAACCACTGACTGGCCGGACCCAACTGTCCATCAAAAACCGCCCGGAATTCTGCCGTAGCGCGATCTACCGAACATTTTCGATATAAATAGGCGTTAAGTGGGGAAACGATCTCTGATTGGTCGAACGAATGACAGAATATTGGCGGGTATATTTCGAATCATATTTGCAACGCAAAATCAATAGGAGCGAGTAACGTGTAAACGAGGTTGGATAAAAAATAGATTAATAATTATGAAGATGAGATTGTTACTATGTACGCTTATTTTTTATTGAAAATATTTAAAAACTGATACAATATTTAGTATTCTCTCGGTTCGGTGGTAAAAGAATATTTTCTTAAGCATTTCACAATTTCGTGTTAGCTATCTCGAAAAATGATTCATGTAGTATTTTAAGAACGCCGAATATATTGTTTCATTGTGCCTTGCGTTAAATAAAAAAACAGGCGTTTATTAAATTTTGACTCGGATATATCGAGTCGGTGAGCGTTACAATTTTATGAAATATAGATATATGCGAAATATATGCGAAAATGGATTTCACTTTTAAAACAGTTATTAGTAGTTGCATAAAGTACGTAAAAACCTTGCAATTGATTTATAAGTTGCAAGCTTGTAAGTACGACTAAAATGGCGCTGGATGACTCGAGCGAAGTATCAAAGGTCATTAGTTCAGTGTAGATAAGCAATTTTTTGTACGAGCATAAATACATTGTTTTAATTCGTCTACGTTGTATTCTCGTCGTTCTTTACTTATGAGTTCGTGACGCACTCTTCGTTTAAAATTTAACTACCCTGTGATGGAAGAAATGAATACCCACTATGGAGGTTGTATTTGTTATATTTCATACATACATTTTTTCATTTTTATATATTTTGTCTATTTATTGAAGCAGAATGTCGAGTTTGCATAGTAGTGTTTTTATAGTAATGGAATTAAATACCACAAATATTATCGAATGGTATTCGTTATTGGATTTTTTTAATTACTGTTATTATTTATAGGTAGTGGAATTATTTAATAAATGTAACGAAAGTTTAGGATCTTACATTTTCTCAAGATGGATTGGCAAATTAATCGCAGAATACGAAACATCAAAGACCCTATTTATAATTATAATATCGGCTCTTGTGATTTTATTAATCGCGTCTATAATTATTCTACGAAAATGGAAAAACAAAGAATTTCTCCCAGAAGTGAAAGAATTCGTTGGAGTAGGCACAGGGAAGCCCAGATTCAGAAAAAGAGACAAGGTGCTCTTTTATGGAAGAAAAATGTTGCGCAAAGTAAAATCCATCAGTGGGCAAGTGCATGCAACTGGACAAGGAAAGAAGAGAAAGGCTGTTATGAGATTTGCAAGAAGACTTTTGCAACTTAAGAAGGAGACAGCTCCGCAACAACTAAAAGTATTTAAATTTCAGTTCTGTTGTATTGTTTTTATTTTGAATATATTATTTGTTACTATATTTTGCCTTCTAACAGGTCTTAGAACCCCCAGCTGAATATTTGGAAGAAGACCTAGGTCCTGGAGAAAAAGTACCACCCGATGCTTTGTACATGTTACAAAGTATCAGAGTATTTGGTCACTTTGAAAAACCTGTGTTTCTAAAATTGTGCAAGCATACAGAAATTATGAACTTACCAGCTGGAAGCACTTTATTTAAAATTGGAGACCCGGATGAAAATTTATTTATCGTACAGCAAGGCTTGGTTAATGTTTACATCACAGGACCCGATAGTTCTCAGATATCGTTAAAGCTAGTAAAAACTGGAGAATCGGTAACTAGTCTTCTTAGCTTTACAGATGTACTTACCGGGCATACAAGTACCTATAAAACAGTATCTGCCAAAACTATGGAGGATTCTATTGTAGTCAAGTTACCGATGAACGCGTTCCAAGAGGTATAATCTTATGAACCAAGAAAAAGTAATAATTATACTTAATACAATATTTACATCTTTGTAGGTTTTTCAAGATCATCCTGATGCATTTGTTCGAGTTATCCAGGTCATTATGGTCCGTCTTCAAAGAGTCACATTTACTGCTTTACATCAATATCTTGGATTGTCTGCGGAATTAGTTAATCAAGGACCACACAAAAAGAAACAAAGTCCATTTTCTGGATCTCCGGTTAGATCAAGAACTAAAGAAAATTTTTCTAACCAAAATATGGAAAACCAATCTAATGCATCTGCAACAGCTTCATCTGATCATGATGGAAGCGAAATGTCGCATCGCGACATTTCTACATTAAGTAGCAACCAAAGTATACCTATTGTTATAAGTCGACGGTAAGTTTAAAAAAAATAATTCGAAATGAAAAATATGTTTTTGTTAACACTTGTTTCATAATAGGCCAAAAACTAATCTTGATTGGAAAAATCAAAATTTAAGTCCACAATCAGGTCAGAATGTAGCAGATATGGTACCAGAGTGTGATTCTCATTGGCCAAATTCGTCGCCTATGACACCACAACAAGGATCACAACCAGATGTAATACATACAGGAAATTCGTATCCAAGTAAAAAACGGTCTACCACTATTGAACCAGTTCAACAACAGTTGGATGAAGCACATCTTGTGCAAATAGCTACAGAAGCATTTGTCAGAGAACTTGGTTTAGAAGATGATTCAATACTCAAAGATGGTAAAGTTCAAATTAGAGAAGTACCAGCTGGAACCTATTTAATGAAGGAAGAATCTCATAAGGTTCAAATTTCTTTAATATTGCTACATATTATTTATAAAAGCTTTTTGTTTTCTTTTATATATATAATTTTACGATTCTTTCTTTCAGGATGTTGCCCTTGTTTATGTTGTGTCTGGTTCATTAGTAGTTAGTCAACGCGTTTCCGAAGGCAGAGACGTAAGTCAAGAAGTTCACATGTTTAGTGCTCATCAAGGCGAAATTGTAGGAGGTTTAGCTGTATTGACTGGAGAACCGTCTTTTTATACCATTCGAGCAAAACATCCTAGTCGCATAGCACTTCTTAGTAAACCAACATTTTTCGCTATTATGCGAGAACAACCTACAGTTGTATTACATGTTGCTCATTCGGTTGTTCGAAGACTTAGTCCTTTCGTGAGACAGGTATAAAATATTATATCATTTATTTTATTTATTAATTAATGTCAGTAATTCGTTCTACTTTTTTCAAAAGGTCGATTTTGCTCTTGATTGGCTATTCCTCGAAAGTGGAAGAGCAGTATATCGACAAGGAGATGAGTCTGATTCAACATTTATTGTATTAAGTGGCCGACTTCGGTCGGTAATAACGTATAAAAATGGGAAGAAAGAACTCGTTGCGGAATACGGAAAAGGTGACCTAGTGGGTATCGTAGAAATGGTCACACAAACTCCACGATCAACAACAGTGATGGCAGTACGAGACTCTGAACTAGCAAAACTTCCCGAGGGATTATTTAATGTTATAAAACTTCGTTATCCAATAGTAGTTACAAGGCTTATAAATTTACTAGGACATCGAATACTTGGCACTTGGCAGCAAGCGCACACAAAAAATGGCAGTAGCGATACACAGTATGTTGCTAGAATATTTTATTAATTATTCATACAATTCCTTGTTTACGTTGATTTGAATTTACTTTACGTAAATGTATTTATAGACGAGCCGCTGCAACAGTCGATGCAAGACCAGCTCAAGTAAATTTCTCAACTGTTGCAATTGTCCCCGTATCAGACGATGTTCCATTGACAGCATTTACCTATGAACTTTATCATTCGTTATGTGCTATTGGACCATGTTTACGTCTTACTTCTGACGTTGTCCGAAAAGTAAGCAATTAATATCACTTTTAATTTCATTACAAATGATAAAATTGTACAAAACGTTTGTTTCTTTCTTTATTTAATTAACAGACATTAGGAAGCACCATAATGGAACCTGCAAACGAATATCGTCTAACATCTTGGCTTGCACAACAAGAAGATCAGCACCGAATCTCGTTATATCAATGCGATTCAACGTATACACTGTGGACTCAACGATGCGTACGGCAAGCTGACTGTATTCTTATCGTGGGTTTAGGAGATAAGCCTCCTTCTATAGGTAGAACTGAACGCGAAGTTGAACGTTTAGTAATGAGAACGCAAAAAGAATTAGTACTTTTACACAAAGAACAAAGTGGACAGCGGCCTACAAATACGGTGCAGTGGCTGAACATGAGGTCTTGGGTTTCTAGTCATCATCACATTCAGTGTCCTAAACGAATGTTTACGAGAAGATCTCAGTATAGAATTGTAAGACAAAAGATATTAGAATTCTTACCTCCGTGTCATACAAGATATATGAATAATAACATTTTTTTCAGAATGAATTGTATTCTAAGGTATTGATGTCTGAACCAAACGTACATAGCGATTTTAGTAGACTTGCTCGTTGGTTAACTGGAACTTCGGTTGGACTCGTGCTTGGAGGTGGAGGTGCAAGAGGCGCGGCTCATGTAGGGATGCTTAAAGCAGTTATCGAAGCCGGTATACCTATAGACATGGTTGGTGGAGTTAGCATCGGAGCATTTATGGGTGCTCTATGGTGTATGGAAAAAAATATAACGACAACAACGCAAAAAGCTCGCGAATGGTCCAAGGTAAATGTTACAAAATTAATATCGCTAAATTTTTTTCATTATTATTATTATTTTCTACTTACGCGGACAAATATTTTTTCCAATAGAAAATGACACAGTGGTGGAGACAAATAATGGACTTAACGTACCCAGTAACATCCATGTTTTCTGGGAAAGATTTTAATAGTACGATTCAGGGAACGTTTGGAGAAACGTACATAGAAGATTTATGGTTGCCATACTTCACCATAACTACGGACATCACTGATTCTTGCATGCGTACGCATACGCACGGTCTGTATTCGAAAGAAAAATGTTTATCACTTATTAAAGCACTGATGGTTTCCAGTTTCCTTTGATAAAGTATATTTAAGACATAAATTTAAGTCGTTTAGATTCAACTAACTGGAAACTCTCTCGCTGTTTTAGTGAAATTTGTAGAACCCGTAGATATGCTTTTAAACCAAAATTTTATTTTTTTAAATTTAAATAAGCATTACCGTAGAGCATTGTGTAGACATAAGCTTGAACAGCGGGAGTGAGCTTTCTGGGTAATTAATGTAATGACGTACTCTCCGTTCTGTATCGTTTATTGAAAAATATCAAGTATTATTTCTCGTTCAAACACAGTATGTAAAAAGCAATCTCCTTATTTGTTCCTAATGAATTACTGTAACAAAGAGCTTTGAAGTTACCGTTACTAGCTCTAGCGTATATCATGCACTCTGTAAAAGAAGTAATACGAATTACAAAGAATGTACAACTTACGTTTAAAAACTTAATTCGTGGTGTTTAGGATCGCTGTGGCGGTACATTCGGGCTTCGATGTCTTTGTCTGGTTATATGCCACCCATGTGTGACCCAGTTGACGGCCATCTCCTGCTCGACGGCGGGTACGTCAATAACCTTCCAGGTAATTTGAGCGTAACATTCAAAAAGTGCGTCTAACTTTGTTATCGTATCATACGAAAAATATGTTTTACATGTTTCTATAAAACTTATCGTTAGTACAAACGTTAAAAGATATTTTAAGTTAAACGCACGAACGCTCTTGAATGAAAATATTTATAATTTTCTTTTTTTCTTTAATCTTATAAAATTACCTGGACATTAAACACAACTTCATATCAATGAATAGGTGAAATTTTATTAGTCCCTTTCATTGAAAATGATATAAAGCTCACTCCCGTTGATAAAAGATGCATTTGTCAAATTCTGAATAGCTAAGTCAACTCAGGTTTGCTATGGAGATACATTCGAGCCAGTATGACCATTGCGGGGGTCTTTCCTCCTATTTGCGACCCTCTTGACGGGCATCTTTTGGTCGATGGGTGTTATGTTAATAACGTGCCAGGTATCTTAAACCTGTATTGTTTATCTTATCATAGAGACATTTCCATTTGAAAACAATTTCCAACATATGACTGTATCTGTTTGTTTAAGCTGACGAAATGTTGAGACAAGGAGCACATCATATTTTGGCCATTGACGTTGGATCACAAGACGATACGGACTTAACAAATTATGGAGATTCTTTATCCGGTTGGTGGTTGTTATGGAAACGATGGAATCCATTCGCAACACCTGTTAAAGTTCCAAATTTACCCGACATACAATCGAGATTAGCGTACGTGAGTTGTGTACGACAATTGGAGGAAGTTAAAAACTCAGATTACTGCGAATATATCAGGCCACCAATAGACAAATATAAAACTCTTCAGTTCGCTAATTTTGACGAGATTAAGGATGTCGGATATCAACACGGTATTATATTTGCATTTGAAACAGCTACAATTTTATAATTATAGATAAACTATAGAACACACAATAATATTTCCATAGGAAAGACTTATTTTGAAGGACAGTCGAAAGCTGGAGTTCTTCCACGTTTTAATGCTGATAGAGAAAGTGCTCGCGCGTTACGAGCAAAACATCAAGCAGCGAATCAGCAATCCGTATCTTCGTACACCTTTACAGATTTAGCTCAAATGGTGTGCAAAGTCTCTAGAGGAAGTAGGTACATAGATTTGGAAATTGATTCTGATACGGATGAATTAGAAGAATACGAAGCAGATTTAGAAGAAGATGCACAAGAAGTAGGTTATGCCTCTGAACCCACTGCCGGTATTCTAGATCAGGTATTAATCTTTATTTTTTCAAGCAATAGGTCTAGAATATTATTTTGTAATTTACATAATCAAAATGGTATACATGGTGTTAAAAACTGAGCATTCGCACAAATCAAATTGGTGTTTTTTTTACATAAATACAAAACTTCGTTCCACTTAAAATTTATATTTATACATTTCAGAGTCCTGACGAAAATCGTTTACGACGAAGAACTGGCGTTTCCTTAAGTTTATCCGACACGGAAGCGGAATCAGAGTTAGATTACCATACCAAAATATTTTAGGCATTTTTTTCAATTTTTATTTCAACATCACGTATTTTCTGTGTCGTACGATACATAAACGTATATAACACTCACTTGTCACATGTACAAATTATTATAACTTTACAATTACGTATAGTTTTATTCAAAATATATTTATACTAAAGTACAAAAAAATTGTTAAGAAAAAGATATCAGAAAACTCTTTGTGATCATCATTAAGATAACAATGCAATATCTCATTACTGTATTATCATGAATTGATACGGTTCTTAATATAGTTGCTAAATATATAATTCTATTGTTTATAAAAAAAAAATGTTCTTATGTATTTCATAAATATACCATACGACACCCATTTTTTAAATTATGTATTAAAATTGAGTGCTCATTGTCAAGTTTGGATCTAAAATATGAAGAACTGCACCTATTAAATGTAAGGATCCCGTAACGAGTATTTGATTTTTTTCATCGTTATCACAATTATCCATTTGTTCTGAATTATTTTTTATATCTTGAAAAATTTCAAAAACGCTATTTGCAACAATTGAATTCATTCCCCATATTCTAGAATTTATTTCACATTTTGCTTTTTGCTCGTCTATCGATGAGCACATTACTTCATAGTCCAAACTTTTAATTCCCGAAAAATTTGGAACGAAATACGCCTTACGAAAATGTAAAGACTTTAAAGGTATTAATAATTTAATTGGATCTCGAGTGCCAGATGTATTAAAAATTAGAATCTTTTTCCCATTGCTTCTGCTACTTACATCATTGAACCAGGAAATACAACATTCAATACTTTCAATTGTATGTGCACCATCTAAGAAAAAGTTACCAATACTACTTCTTAAAATTTGCATTCGGCCTGGCCATTTACAACGAGACAAACCAATTGCAATCTTATCCATAGATACAATTTGAGTGCTTTCTTCAGGTTTATTGCAAAATTGATTATCTATAGTATTACGCGAAACGGTCGAGCATTTGCTTGCTTTAGATAGCATCCATTCAGTAACTATCTGGATAGCTAAAGACGCGTTTTGTTGTTGTACTTTATTTGGTATTTGTGAAACGGGTGAAAGATTTTCCCACTTATATTGATCAAATGGAGGAACAACATGTAATTTGCAGTTGTTTTCAATTGCTGTTTTTTCTAATACGTGCATCGCTTGAGGCAATTGTGAAACAGTAAATGCAACAGTTCCTGGCTTAAAAATTCCAGATTTTTGATAAGCTATATCTTCAAGAGTGTTACCTAGCAAAGAAGTGTGATCTAATCCTAAACTTGTTACACCTACGCATACAGGATTTCTTACAATATTTGTACAATCATATAAACCTCCAATTCCAGCTTCAATTATAGCAACATCAACATTTTCGTTCAAAAATATATAAAAACTGAGAACTGTCAAAAATTTAAAATATGTAGGCACATCAGATTCATGCTTTTTTGTATTTTCTAGTTTCTTGTATATTCTCCAAAAATACTCTGCAAAATGCAATTGGTTTATTGGTTGTCCATTTATTCTTATACGTTCCCTAACGGTAACCAAATGTGGAGAACTAAAAAATCCTGTTCTAAAATTATGCGCACGTAAAACAGCTTCTGTGTACGCGCAAGTAGAACCTTTTCCTTTTGTACCTGCTATATGTATAACTGATAAAGTATCTAACTTCTCAAGTGTAATACCAGATCTGTAAAAATGATATTGAAAAAAATTATTTTGATATTTAAAGTACATGTTAATTATTCAACGATAATTAAAAAGATAATTATTACCTGATTAAATATTCTTTGGTATCGAGCAATTTACATGAATCGTTTGCTTGCGAATTACTATTATTACTTGCTGCTAATTTTAAATATTTACTATTGCTTTGTAAACTGTATAATGTTTTTATAGCAGCCTATAATCAAATATAAACGTATTTAACATAAACAATCTTGATAATTTTTTTTACTTTGCTAAATTTATTTAAATTAATTAGTATAAATTAAATAACAATTTATAGTATACCTTATACGAATTATTATCATAAGAAATATCATTAAATTTTTGCTCCATAATTACGCATATTATAGAAACAAAATATTAACTACGTTACAACAACATTAAGTAATTATTGTGCAATATTACCTCATAACTTGCTATCGTACAAAAATGGCGATTAATAAATTTAATCTGCATTATTTTGTTAGATTATGTAAAAATATGATATCACTTTATATATAGTCATTTAGACACATGTTCAGCTATTATATATATATAATTATAGGATATTTGTTTTTTGTATATTTATCGTCATTAACATAGTTGTATTTCTTTCCTAAAACATAAATTATACGCTGTTAAAAAACATTGCTGTATTTAAATAACACGTATAAATCATTAAATGTAGACGCTGTTTAAAACCCAGCCACCATGTAGTACGAAGCTAACCTTTTATCAAACGTTGTGATCATTAAAAAACATTATTTAGAAGTTTTTTTTATGCGTTGTGTTTTATATAATTTAAAGCCATAATTTAGAAATTATATTCCTACTAATCGTTAAAGCCAATAGAATTAAGCAAATGTAATGTGACGCAAAAAATCATTCAATTTCAGATCTACGCATAGTTGTAGTTTTCAACGAGTTTGAAAAAAAAAATTAACCGACTATGTAAATCATCCAACGCATACAAAATTTGATTTCTGTTTTCATTTCGTGATATTCTTTTAAATAAAAATTACACGTACTTATACGAAACATTATTACAATGGCAATTATGCGTATAAAAACACGCATGCGTTGGTACTTATAAAATTGGCTTCAACGCAAATATTATATGCTAAAAATAAAATTAAAACGAATCGAATATATGCAATTTTAACAGTTTGAACTTGTTGAAATGATACGATGTATTATGTTTGAGACTCTAAAAGTATCTTTAGATGATATTATAGTCTATAATTAAATAATAATTCTTTCCTATAAAATAACAATAATAGTAAAAAAAAAAAAAAAAAATGACGTATTAACACGAATAAAGTAAAAACATTGTTCGCTCTATTTCACTTACGGAAAGCAATTACATCTAAATACATAATTACAACTATGAATAAAAATATTACAAAATATCGGGACTGATACGCATCATGATCCATTATACGATACATATATTTTAATTCGATAAATGAAAGCAAATATTATTTTACACAAATGAATTAAGTACAAAAATGTACATTATAATATGTAACCTAAATTGTACAAAATTTGGTTTTCTAATTTTTAATGTACATATATTTATATAGAAGCATCTAAATATTGTCTGTCGATGCGCGCGCGCGTTTGGTTCTAATGATTTACACCAGGTTGTACGCTGCGGTTCCACTGGCATTGCAACTGTTGGAATTAACAGTGTTATACGCAAAATTATTTTTTCAGTGTCATCATTGAGATCGATCGTGTTGTCAATTTAAAAAAATTTAAGCAAATTTTCGACAATGGCAGATATGTCAATGAATATTGTTACCCCGCGAAAGATGTCTTTTGGTATTAATGGAAAATTGAACGGTTTGGAAAGTAAAACACCTTTTTTAATCGGAGTTTCAGGCGGTACTGCTAGTGGAAAAGTGAGTAACGTACTGTTAACATTTTTTTGTTAATTTTTACAATATTTTAATCGCATTTTATCGCTTTATAATAAAATATATTTTCTGTACATCTTAACCTCCGCAATAAAACGCGTAACTTAATAATGATAAGCCATTTTCGATTGACTGTCTGATCGAATAGCTAATTAAGGTAATTTTTTTTATCCTTCTAGTCAACTGTATGTAAACGTATAATGGAAAAACTGGGACAAGTAGATATGGATCATATGCAACGGCAAGTAGTTTGTATTTCGCAAGATAGTTTTTATCGAGATTTATCACCGGCCGAGAAGATTAAAGCCGAAAAAGGTCAATACAATTTCGATCATCCAGATGCATTTGATAATGACTTGATACTTCAAACGTTACAAGATATACTAGCTGGTGTAAAATGTGAAATACCAGCCTATGATTATAGAACAAACAGTTTGTATGTATTTGTTAGTTTAAAACAATAAGATTTGATGCAAGTTAGAATGTTATGTTAATATTTGGGAGGGGGGGGGATGATTTCAGACTAAAAAATCAAATTACAACAATCTATCCTGCCGATGTAGTTTTGTTTGAAGGCATTTTAGTATTTTATTTCCCAAAAATAAGAGACTTATTTCACATGAAATTATTTGTGGATACCGACTCGGATACTAGATTAGCTAGAAGAGGTAATGATGTAAAATATTTTTTAACTTTTTGAAAAATTTGTACCAGCCGAAGTTTACCAAATGGATATTTTTAACGTTCGTAGTACCGAGAGACATAAAGGAAAGAGGAAGGGACTTGGATTATGTATTGAATCAATACATGAATTTTGTAAAGCCTGCTTTCGAGGAATTCTGTCTTCCTACTAAGAAATTTGCCGACGTTATTATACCAAGAGGTGCAGACAATACAGGTAAATCATATTATTCTTATAATATATATATATATATATAAGTATTTTATGCAACAGTTTAATTTAAATGTATAAATTATTTATGTTTTAGAATTGTTAATTGCATTCGTTTTATATTACACATAATAGATATTATTAACTTGTTCATGATAATTAATTTACATTATATCATAACCAGAATTCATTTTTATCAAATCTGCATCTAATAGATCGTAAAAATTAATTATAATTTTATAATCAATAATA
This sequence comes from Ctenoplectra terminalis, assembly GCA_019453375.1. Classification (NCBI taxonomy): domain Eukaryota; kingdom Metazoa; phylum Arthropoda; class Insecta; order Hymenoptera; family Apidae; genus Ctenoplectra; species Ctenoplectra terminalis. Next base: position 39,831 of record SMSQ01001893.1, on the reverse strand, counting down.
ATTTTTTTTTCTAACGATGCTAAAATATTATGTATCGTGTAGTGTAATTTAAGTGCAGATTTGAATTAGTAAGGCAGCTTAAAATTTTGTTCTTTAAACTTATATATATGTATATAGCATTCATGGGTGCTGCCTGGTATGTAAGGGCTGCTAAAACAAGCTGTCTTTTAAGTTAGTGCAAAATGAAGGTCATATAAAAAACGTACATAGTTTAGTTATTGTATGTTTGCAGTGGCAATAGACCTTATAGTGCACCACATCTGGGACATTTTGCGTTTGAAAAAGGCTGAAAACTCATCCGGGCAGCATCCATACATCTATCAACATAGGCGTACCTCGACTTCATCCGACATGCTCAGCAGATGATTTTAGCATGATATGCTCACTTATAAACACTGTTTTTATATTTCATACATTGATACAGAATCAAGTTTACAGTGATCTTAATTTTTTTTTTCTCTTTTTTAAACCGCATAATATGTTTCTTGTATATTTATACAACTGTATTTATACAATATTTATACTAAGCGGCAAAAAGTATTGCTTCTAGTATGCGTGCATCCATTAAATCTTTAAATAGATAAAATTAACTTTTCATTCTTCTTGAAATTTGGACATAGTGCATGGTTATACAAAATACAATTGTCCAAATATTGTAATTCCAATATTGCATAATTATTCAAATTTACACATAAGATTGATCGATATTAAAAGAACATAAGTATTATTTACATGTAAGAATCTTTATAAGTATGTATGTATATGCAATTGTGCATGTTTCCAAAAAAAATTAGATTTTTTTTTTATACGTATTGTTATTTCTAAATCACTTTAATGTTTTGTGCATTGGTATAGTAATATAGATTGAAATTTTATATAAAATGATTTAAGTGAGCATAAAGCATATAATATTAGCATAATTCTTTAAAATGTGATATTTTTTAATTAAAACAGTGCATTATTCGCATACTGCCATATTCAAAGACATTTAATTGTATTATTCAGTGTGGTGCTAATGCTTTTATTCGGTACCTTTGTTTTTCAAATGCTCAAATTATTTTAATCCCGATAAAGCTGTGTCGTTGTTATACAAAATAATTATAATTTGAATTATGTAATTTGATATATTGTTTGTTTAGACTGTACAAATAGAGTAATAATAAAACAAATGAAGTTCCCCGTCATAATAAAAGTTATCTTTAATCATTTACGTATACCTTATATTTTGTTACAGTGGCAATAGATTTGATAGTACAACATATAAGAGACTTCTTAAGCAACAGGGGTAGGGTTACCATGCATCCAGAAAGTTCGATAAACAGGACAGAAAAATTGTCTAAGAGGCCGCATTAATTTTTATAGTTTAAAAAATTGACGCTAAGTTCGGTTGTTATATTTTTTTTTGTTATTTTCAATACTCGTATATTTTTTTATGTAGAAATTCTACATTAAATTAGTGATACACCTAAAGTGATACAATTTAGTTTCAAATAATACACTAGAAGCTGTTTTTAGTATTACTCGTATATGTAGAAATTTAAAACTATTTCAAAGTAACTATCATAAATGATGCAAAAACTTTGGTACAAAGTGTAAATGTAAAACGTTACATTTTACAATGCGAGGAGAAATATATTTCTGGAGATTTAATTTATAATAATAACATAGCAATATTAAGTAGTAAGCTCCTTCGTCATAAACATCAATCGGTAGCAACAATTTAAACTGAATTTGTTTCTACTGTTGCTATTTATGTTTGTTTACTGTATAATTGTTATATACATTATATATTTAAATATTATGTAAAATACAAAATCATGAAACGCTTGAATATAAAAATTACTATTATTGTTATTATTATATTTATATCTAATATTAATTTATACAATATTAATTATTAGTTATTGATAATAAAGTTCTAAATTCATGCCATCGTGAATTTCATCTGAATCGTTAAGTTAAGGAAAAAGTGTTAGCGTTAAAAATTATCTTATGTGAAAATATATTTTGTTTAAAAGGATACAATCTTGTAATTTTATGTGATCCTTAAATATGGTATACCATTTCTTTAGAACAATCTTTTCCCAATGAGTTCCTGTTTGAGCCGCTATTAATTTTTTTAAGTCTCCTATCGTGTCATCTGGATTGCATTTAACTCTAACTTTTTTCCCAAGGCGATCGTTGCATGTTATTTCTAACATTTTCTACCTTAACCAAACATTAAAATAAATGACTGTTCGAACAGTATTATATTCTAATAATAATTACTTAAATTGTTGAAACTAAATATATTTAACAGCGTAAAGTAGACTTATATTAGATAAATATATAATTTACTGGTTTCAATTCGTTAATTTAACGATTGTTTAGGAAAAAATTTTTTATTTCCACGTTTCTATCGGAAAAAGTTTAGTAGCGTATACAAGATACTAACAAGTTTCTAGGTTATGAAATATTAGTAACAAGAGATACGTAAAATATTTTGTTTTAAGCATTTCCACATTCAGTCACATATCATGTAACGGATTGTACAAACTGCTTTTTATACATATACGCAGTATTTCTTATTTAAACATAAATATCAATATAATATCTACTTACGGTGTATTATTATACGAATGTTAGAGAAAAGTAAATTTTATCGGGCTGTATGTATCTTGACTACGGTAAAACGGTAATTTAGATTGTTCGTGAACGAACCTCTAAATTATCATACACGCTTGTACGTATCGATAACCAGTGTTACAAAACTCGAAACGTTAACTAAACGAGGAAATGATACGGATGATGCTATTGACAGTATACTTTATCGATCTTTTACACAAATGATAAAATTAGATCACAAACATTGCGTTCTCTACAATTAGATGCAATTGATTCACAAGATAAAGTGGTTATAAAGAAGATTAAAGATACAGAAGAATACATTCACGTATTCTTAATATCCTCTGCCATTACCGAATTCGTATACGACGATGGCGGATGCAGCAGATCTTCCCGGCGCTTCTTCCAGCCAAAAGATGTCGTCGAAACTTTTAAGACAAAAAGCACAGGAATTTTTAACTTCGAGAAAACACGCAAATAATTTAGTAGACATAATTTCTCAATGGGATGTAAGTACGAGTCCTAACATTATTTCAAATCGATGAATATATCAACTTTTTAAAGGTTATGTCATTTATTAAAATTCCTGATCACTCTATCAGGAATCCACCTCGTCTTGCCTACTTACGATAGAAACCATATTCGTCGAAGTTCTAAAGAGGGGTGACATGTATTTGGAACGTACGATATCCCTTACAATTTCAGGTATCTTAAAATTGTTTTATATATTCTGTTTCTTGACAATACTCGATAATACTTAACATTGCAAGTCTCTAAATTTCCTAACGAAAATTCTGAATTCCAAAATATTAGTACTTTGTGAAAACGCATTTTTGGACACAAAGTTTCAACGCGAAGATGAAAAATGTATTTTTCTTTTAACTTTATAAATATTTATAAACATAAAATAGCTTTTTCATAAGATTTATGAAACAGAGCCAAGTCCCGAGGCAAGATATATCAATTGGTTAAGAAATTGTTACGAGGAAATATGGGAGAAAATACTTGCATCGATGGAGAAATGTCGACCCGCCGTTCATCTACAAGCTCTTACTACTGCCATAAAACTTATGGCCGAAGAAGGTAAAAATCCATTGGAACCAATTGGCAACTTGGGATATTACTTTCCGCTTCATCGGTTAAAACCCATTTTGATGAAGTTGCTTTCACCAGAAAAAGACAATGTCAGTTTAATATCTAGATTCCAAGAAATTATAGACTACCCCGATGCTCTTTATTATACATGGAAATGTCTTCCGTCTCTTACCCCGAAAAGGCAGCCGCATGAAATTTATATAAAAAATTTGCTCGAACTTGTACACAAATTACCACTGCCGAAAGAAAGTGAAGGTACGGATTAAACAGATTAAACGTAACGTTGAATTCTTATATAATTAGTATCTAATCTTGAATTTTAATTCTATTGCAGAAAATGAGATGTCTGAAAATAAGAATTTATTATGTACACCGCAGCAAGGTAATAAAAATAAACTTCCTATTTTTTTCTTTTTTTTTTTTGGTACCTAAATTAATTATAATTTTTTATATATTTCACTTTTTTTTTTGTTTTTATTAGCTACTAAACATTTTATATGGGACGAAGCTGGAGCAAGACGTGCATTGAATAAAGTCTGGGCTTGTGTCATGCATTGGGAATTGACACCACAGTTACATAAACAATTATTAATAGTCCTTTTAGAAAGAGTTATGCCACATTTAGAAAAACCTGTTTTACTAACAGATTTCCTTATGGATTCCTTGGATGCAGATGGGCCTATTGGCTTACTAGCATTACAAGGTGTATTTTTACTAGTTACCAAACACAACTTGGAATATCCTAATATCTTTACCAAACTTTATTCTATGTTTGAACCAGAAATTTTTCACACAAAGTACAAAGCACGTTTATTTTATTTATCCGATCTTTTCCTCAGTTCAACGTAAGTGCTTAAAATAGTTAAGAACATATTATATTTGTAAATTATATAAAAATAACTATGTATTTTCAATTGTTTTTTTAGGCACTTACCGGAAGCATTAGTTGCCGCGTTTGCAAAACGATTGGCGCGTTTAACTCTTGTAGCACCACCTGAAGACATTCTTATTATTTTACTTTTCATTAAGAACCTTTTACTCAGGCATCCTGGTTTGAAACGTCTCATTGATCATCCACAAGGGGGAGAAGTTTCGTCAGAAGAAAATAACGGCGCCGGAGACCCATTTTTAATGGAAGAACGAGATCCTTTACTAAGTAACGCTCTCCTTAGCAGTCTTTGGGAAATCAAAGCTTTACAGTGGCACATAGTGCCAAGTATCGCTAGTGCTGCGCGTTTCATTCGCGAACCACTCCCTTCAGTGGAATACGATATGGCATCGGCATTAGAACGTACCGGAGGACATTTATTCGATTGTGAATTAAAAAATAAGGTTAAAGATATTATGTTAACGTTCGAAAGACCCAATTCGATGACATTACCAAAAGGTGAAAGATTACTACAATATTGGCAATTAACAACAATGCACTGACTGGCAATATTGAAAGTATGCATTACATATGTATATTGTGCAATATGCATCGTTATCAAAAAAGGAACTCTTGTTTTGATAAAAACGCAAGGAAAAGGCTCTTGCACTTTTTGCGTTTTTTTATACGTTACAAAAGTTAGTATGAAAATATTGCATACTTTTATATTATTTAAAATCTAAAAATAATTGCAACGGAATTGATTCAAAGTACATTATTTCACGAGCAACATGTAGATACGTATTTTTAGATTTCCAATCATGCAGCTATCTAGCACAATAGATACTCGTGAATGCTACCAATTCTGTTAAATAAAGTCATTTGTATGCATGAATGTGTGATAATAAAATGAAAGATATTTTAATTTAATAGATCACCCGTGTTTCATTTATAATGCAGTGTCTACTTAACGTATATCGTACAGGTAAACACAAGTGGACCTCGTAATAAAATCGTATCATGGTACAATCTTGTATTTTAAATCAGTATTGAAATAATCCCATACTTTACTATGATACATTTAAATAAGCGCCCCATGTATTATTGCCAACTGTTATGTATAAAAAAAAAAAACCTATGTACATTATTAGTAGTACTTAATTTGAATAGTTTCATGTATACTGTCTATTCTCCAAAATCTGTAACATAAACAAGATTTATATAAAAAATTATTTTTTTTTATAATACAATATATTATACAAAAACTACTACAAACCCATGTTAATTGTCGCCATTCTTCTTCATTCAATGTATGCTTAATTTTGACCAAAATATTTGCTGGAATCTCAGGAAGTGTTGATGACACGTGTTCTTGTTTTGTGGGAATATATTCTATTTGCAAAAGCTCAGCTACCGTTGGTCGTGCTTTTGGATCATGCTGAAGACATTTACGCATTACATCGATTAAAATTGGTGGTGACCGTATAACTTTATTACCATCTCCCGACGGTAAAGTTGGAGGAAACGGAATATTCAACTTCGGATTAGTTATAGCGTTCACTTTGACCCATTGTGAACGAATATGATGAAACGGCGTATGCCCATATACTAAACTGTACAAAATACATCCTAAAGACCACACGTCTGACTTAAAACTTATCTGCAAAATCAACATATTTGTATCATTGTTTTTAAATCTCAATTTTTATCACATTTAAAATAATTATTGTTATACTTTATATTTCACATTTCCAGTAGGAGAGTCTGAATTTCCACCAATATCCATTAAAGCCTCTGGACTAATATAATTTAAAGTCCCAATTGGACAATTTTTTACAACAGATGTCATATCAGCATTCATACTGGAAGCAATTCCAAAATCAATAAGTTTTAGTCGTCCCCGTACTAATAAAAAATTTGCTGGTTTCAAGTCCGAATGAATTACTCCTGAAAATTTATAGTTGTACAAAAATATTTCACACAAATATATAATATTTTTACATTAAAATAGTCACCGTTATCATGTATATGTTTAACAGCCGTTAACATTTCTGTCCAATAATATAGAATCATTGTAAGAGAAATTTGTTTTTCCCGCGACATCGTCTTTAAAAGATGACTGAGATCGGTATCTCCCATTTCCATTACTACATAGACCATGGGATATTTAATTTCACTAAAATGAGAAACTTGAATGTAAATGTCAGCACATGTGTACATATAATATATTTTTTTATAAAATAATTTCTTACTAATCAAACATTTTTACAACACACGGAGCTTGTAATTTATGTAACATCGAAATTTCTTCTAAGCAACCCTGTGCCGAGTCCTTGTCCATACGATTAAGATTTACACATTTAATAGCACATAATTCAAGAGAAGATAAATCTTGTACTCTCAAAACCTCTCCGCTCATACCTTGACCAAGTGTACCCAAAATCAAATACTCTTTTCCCTTTACAAAAAGACTTCTATTTTGCCTTGATTTAGGAATATTACATGGCATTGAAAATTGTACATTTGGTACATCATCTACAATCTTTTTTGATTCTTGCTGCTGGTTTTGATTACTAGCCTCTGAATGCTTATTTTGAAGATGATTGCACACTGGCTTCAAGGTTTCTTTGCTGTCTTTAGTAGAATGCAAAATATGTTTGCTGCTTGATACTTTACTTATTGTTTCTTTATCCAGCACCGTATTCTCTATATTTGGAAATTTATTTTCCTTTGATTCTTCATTAATATTTTCTGATGTTTCAAATATTTGCTTTGGCAAATTTGTTTTATATAAATTTTTACGCAACGTTTTATTTTGAACCTCAGGTGTCGCTTCGTTTACTTTTGGAAGCTGAGATGCTTGTAATAAATGCTTATTAGAAGGATCATTTTGTGCGAAGCCTCCTGTATCTGCTAATGGTTTTCTTAACTTATCCTCTGTATTTAAATACCTATAATTAAATGCGTTCAAGTAAGAGAAATTATAATATGAAATATATAAACATTGACAATAATTGTACCACATATATATATATGTGTATATATATATATACCTTGGAGTTTCATTTCTTCTCATGCTTGGTGTAAAGTAAACAGAATTTTTTGGAGTTTGAATAGAATCTTTAAAATTAACATTCTTACTTTGCAAAGGAGTTTGTTTTATATTATTTTGAGCCCAATGAGACGTAACAGTAGCTGGAGTCGATCCATGATTCTTAGAAATATCACACGATCTGTTTTGTGGTGTTTGAGTAATATTTTTACGAGAAAAACATGGATCTGGACGTGTAGAATTAACCGGTGCGTGTTTCAAAGGTGTTTCTAACACCCAGTGATTAGTAGAATTTACAAATGGTCCTGTATTTGATTTTAAAGGTTCATTTGTAGAAGATACATTATCATAATGAACTTTTTCTTCATTCGTTATTGGTTTCAATTCCGATGTTTCTTTTTTGATATTTGTATTCTGTAAATTATACGTCCCAGATTGTGATACATTTTCAAAATGTTGAAACGCAAAAGCAACAAATTCACTATTATTACTTACTCTACAAGAGCTTTGTTGGTCTACAGGTTGAAGATCCTTTCTATACAACTGATCCTGCTTTGATTGCCTTTTAATATCTATGTTATTAATATGTTTATTCTTATACTCAGTTTGAGAGATCTTTTCTTCCGTTGCATTCCCGATATTTAATCGTATCCGATTAGATTGTTCATATTTTATATTTTTTTCACTTTTAGAATTATATTTACATTCATGAGATACAGAAGAGTTAGTTTCAGGCTTACATTCTGTAATATCGTTAATTGGCACAGATTCTTCAGGCTTTGAAGAAACAATTGTACGTGAAACTTCACAAACTCCTTCTAATTCATTTTCATGCGTTGTATTAAACAAGAATAACGACTTGTTTAAATCATCTTCTAAACAATCATCTTGCTGTAGAAGCTGATGATCATCAGAATCCGATTCATTATCAGAATCTTGTGGTCTATCTTCACTTTCATCATCATCACTTTCACAAAAATGCAATAACTCTTTCACCCTAATTGGTTGAAATTTTGGACGTGAATTGGTATGATTTTGAAAATCCATGTTACTTAACACGGACCTGCCATTTGTTGATAGATCTGACATTTTTGAAATTGTAAGTACTTAAATTAATTCACACTAATAAAAGAAGCACCAACATAAAAACGTAAACATCTACAATATAATGTGACTTCGAGATATGAATGGCTTATCGAAAAGCCGGAGTCTTTTCTAGACTTAAAAATTATCGAAGTTTCTTGAGGATTAAATAAAACAAAATGATTCGGAGTTTGTTGACTTGGAAGCATTTTCGTACTTATACTTATAAAAGTCACTTAAATAGTGACATTCAACAAACAATTTCAAAGTGTATCAATAAAAGTGTATAACACGTTTCATTAAATATTATTATAAAGACTTGACTTTTAAGAAAATATTCGTCAAACTACATAATTGGTTTTTGTAATTCCGAGCTGTTTGATTCGTATCATACTGGTTTTTCGCTTACGTCATTAAATTCAAATTCTAAAAACGTGCGTTGATTGGTCAATATTAACAGTGTTGCTTAATGCAACTCTGTAGATCTAGGGATATTTCACAAAATTGCATTGGCGCTTCCACATAAATTGATGGAAACATACGATTGACATTAAACATTCATAGGATCTTTTTATTAAATTAATATAATAAAATTAACATAAAAATAATGTTTTTTTTA